>CM055268.1:110159131-110472597 GCA_029237695.1 Conchocele bisecta
ATACTGAATTACTGTCTGTTTCACGAAAGCTGCCCAAATTTTACGGCTATATAGACAATGCAAAAACTATATTTTTTTGGATAATATTAAATTAAAGGAAAATTTAAGAATGAGCCTTCCTTTTATTTCGTGAAAATTTGTCAAATATTGATTTTATTACGAAAAATTTATTTGTCTGGGAATTTAACATGGTCATGGGGGAAAAAGAGGTAGAGGAGTGCGGGAGGAGTAAAAAAACGAAACATTTTGGAAATTGACTCAGAAACCTAGCTAGATAGCTTGGAAATGATCTAACTAAGAAAACAAAAGTTAAATTTTGAAAATCGGTCCAGGATTACTGAAATTCTAAAATATTTCCCCATGTTAAATCCCCATAGACATCTTCACTCTGTGAAGATGTTTATGGGGATTTAACATCGGGAAATTGTTTTTTCGCAATAAAATCAATATTTGACCAAATTTCACGAAATAAAAAGAAGGCTCATTCTTAAATTGTCCTTTAATTTAATATTATCGAAACAATTATTGTTTTTGAATTGTTTATATGGCCGCAAAATTTGGGCAGCTTTCGTGAAACAGACAGTAGTGTACGTAGTTTCTGAGATATGACAATTTGAATGCTGAGGTCAATTGTGTAAATGGCGTCAAAGGTTGACAAATGTTTCAGAGTATATTCGGAATTATATTCCGCATACTCTGGATGTTTTGTCAACTGTTGACTTTATTTATGAAAAATATTGTAAATTTGTAAAGTATTTGATGAAATTACGCAGATGTCCGAAGGTACAAAATCACATGGCGTGTCTTATTTTATCGACTGTGCTGCGTTGTAATTAAGATAATTTAATTAAGAAACGTTTCATGAACTGGACCAGATGATTACATTTTGCAGTCACGTGACAAGTTTAATGGTGAGAATATTCACGATACAAATCATTACTTTATTCATGTTTACTACATTCACTCTTTTTCATAAGGACCTGGGTGTGAATATAGAGAATAGTAGGTTAGTGCCGTGAATTGGGAAACATATCAGTAGCCTATTGCACCAACATTGCAAAGTATACTTATCTAGCAAAGTATACTTCGAGGGAGAAATTTTCGATTTAAAGATAAATTTATTAATTTTTATTTTTTGAATTTATTACATTATCACTGCCATTTTGGCTGTGATAATGTAATACATTCAGTATAATAATTCTGCATATTTTTAATCATAAAATATATGCAGTCGTTAGTTCTATATGACATAAGGCATTTCGGGGAAAATATATGGGCCGCGCTCTGTGAAAACCGGCCTTAATGACAAAATTTTCGATTTGCATTTTTTTACATTTTCTGATGCGGACACCTTTCAAAAATAATATTCTGAAAAGAAAGTGCAATTATGTTTAATAATTTTTGTTTTATCTCACTTGTTGTAGCACCATGTGAGTCACGCCAGAAAAAAAACGTAACATCATCGAGAAAATGAAGTTATTGAAACGGCGACGTTTGTACAATACAACTCAACAGCCTACAGTAGAAATGAGTGTTCATAGACTCATTGATTGTGCTTGCTGTAAACTGTATTTGCTGATAAGTTACACTAAATGTATCTACAAGTGTTAGTTTGTATACTATCAAACATTCATCAGAATAAAACTATGATATGTACATGTAGTGAACAAAACAAACGCACAACTATCGATTTTAAATCTATAATTAGCCGACCTGTGGCTTCGTAATTTGCCACCATCGCCATAATAGATTCATATACGTGTGTCGTCAGAAAGATACATTGTAATTATTTCAGAATTGACGTCATTTACAGTTAATTGTGACGTCATTTATTGATTTAGACAATACGTCACCAAATACCCAAAAAAACTAAACGGCATTCCTGGTTTTGGAAATTGTAAATTATATGCACATCGTATCGGTGATTGAAACAAATGCATTTTATTTCTGTAGAAATGAATGACCAGAATCTGGATAGGCCTATGGCTGCACATATCAATGACTTCAGCGCCCGATGGGGTCTAGAGGGTAGTCGGACACCCCCGGGCATTTTTAAACAAAATAAAAATCGACTGTCCATTCCCCGACTCTTGGAATTAAATTTACATCTCAGAAAGCGGGAAGAACATTATCCTGTGTAGCCAATATGACTGGCGGACGGGCTAATGTACATGTACCCCGTACTAGCAGGTACCAGGTATATGAGCAAATGCTGCGCTCTGACCCCCACTCCCTCGACTGGCCACCACCGCCACTGCCGGGAAAATGTGGAGATGTAACATACATGGTTGTATAATTGTTACATGTCCCGATAAAAATACCGGCAGTATATTCTCTCGTCGGGAATAATTAATTTGAAAATGAAATTAATTTGAAATTTGAAAATGAAATGTAAATATCAAACATATTCCGGAGGGCATACTGCCGGACCCACCTAGCAGTCTCCCCAGTCTCTCGACGAACAAACGGTGCTAGTTCGAAAGTATAGTAAACTATTTCAATTAAGAAGACCCCCCACCCTAACCTGAAATCCTGGACCCGCCCCTGAAAGCACCGTGGCGTACGTACATGTATTTTGCATAACTGCACACTATAACACAGTCTTGTTTTTGTTGAAATGACACTCTGACACCCTGCGACTATTGTTCGAAGCGGCTCATTTGAATTTAGACGCGTTTAATGTGTTCATGTGCGTTTGCTTTATATTATTTACATGCCTCCGACTAGAAATGCCCTTTGATAACAAACAAAGCACGCAGACGTGCATTATTTAGTACAATGTAGTATAATGTAAGAAAATTAACAACAATCTGGCAAAGTCGGACTTCTTAAATGTGTAAATCTTGGAGACCTGTGCATCTGTGCAATCTGATCAGTGTCTGCAATTATTGCAAATATACTAGTAAAATTACTATACTTCATATAACCATATTTACAAGTGGTCATTTTAAAGAATATTTACATTGTTATCAAACGGCAATCGTACGGCTGATTTAATGTGATATTTTTGAAAGTCGCTAAATATTACGTGACACCGTACACGTAAGTGGTAGCAGATACAGATATAAATCAGTAGGCTACGTCCTTGGTGGCTACAATTATGTATTACAATTATCATGATTATTTTGTCGCAGTAAATATGCATGTAACACAATACCAACACACTAAATATACTATAACATGTTTGGCCCAGTGTCACCATGATGCGATATGCCAGGAGCGGCGTATATTTTGGCACTATCATAATTATATATATACTGGAGTCAGGTTGTCCGTCCGTCCGTCGTCCGTCAGTGCGTGCGTCCTGTGCGTCCCCGTGCCGGTCGTAACTTAGACAGAGAAATATTGTTATAACTTCTATTCCTTCATCTTAAAATGCTTATATTTCACACATGCATACCTGTAAGGCTCTACTAAACATGCTGTGCCAAATTCACGACCGTCCAACCCCCGCTGATCCCAAGGTCAAGGTCAAATACTTGGTCGCTTTACAAAACTTTACATCAGAGAAATAAGTTATAACTTCTATTTCCTTCATTGAACATTCTTAATATTTCACTCGTCCATTCCTCTAAGGTTGTACTATCAGGCTGTGACAAATCTACGACCGTCCAATCCCCCGCTGATCCCAAGGTCAAGGTCACATACGTAGTCTCTACAAAACTTAACATCAGAGAAATATGTTATAACTTATATTTCTTTCATCGAAAATTCTTAATAGTTCATGCATGCATTCATCTAAGGCTCTACTACTACTACTACGATAGTATCATGCTGTGACAAATTCCCGCTGATCTCGAGGTCATGGTCACATATAGTTGGTCTCTTTACAAAACTTAACATCAGAGAAATCGGTTATTACTTCTATTTCCTTGCTCGGATCTGCTTCACATTTCACACACGCATTGCTCCAATGGACCTCTATCACCCTGTCACAAATTCACGTTCATGCCCAGAGTCAAGGTCACAATCCCACGCACTTGGAAAATTTTACATATTTTAGGGGTACATGGGCCCACGTGGGGGGTATTCCGTAAGCCTCGCTTACTGACCGATCTAGTTATACATCTGTGATACGCTTATTTTTTTGAAAATTTCCAAATCGTATTTTTATTTAGATTTTTGAAACATTCGACATGCGAAACAGTAAATTAAACGAATTAAGCCCTGTGCCCAGTTCTATTTGTTACATAATACTGATTCTGTGATGGTGTTATCTAAACATTACCGGTTGTATGGTTATTTAGTTTCAAATGTCAGGGCACAAGTCGTCCATATATTCTAAAAAATAATCGACAAAATCACTACGTGTTTCCTTGAAGGAAACCGAAAAAACAGACAACTGTCTGAAGCACTATGGAAACAACTGTACAATTCTGCTACGCGTATCCAGCGTTAAAATGTTTGTGAGTCACAAATAGTAAAGCGTACGGTTATAAATAGGACAACGTCAACTTATTCCAATTACGCAACTATTTCAAGTGTCAAAATCCGACGTGACGTTGGTAAATTTAAGTGTAACTTTGCGACGTCATTTTCAGGCTTTCATGACGTTGTCATTAAGGCTGGTTTTCACAGAACACGGCCCATATGATTAGGCCTAAATTAAAATATTGTTTGTTTGATCTTTAGCGCCCGCCTCAGTTTTTTCCCGCCGACTCCAAAGTTTTTAATCCAATTTCATTTTATTTTTTTCCTTTGCGTTCCGCGGATTCCATTTTCGTCCATTTCGGTTCATTTTCACTAATTAGAACGGTATTTACAAAATGCTCCGAATCAACGTGCACAAATTTTTTATTTTTTTTTTAATCTTAAATAAAATAAAATAATTTACCTATCTACCTACCAAAGCCTGAAATGTTGGGTAGGTAAAGATCAAACAAACAATATTTTAATTTGGGCCTTACTCTCTGAAAGTATACTTTGCTAGATAAGTATACTTTGCAATTTTGATGAAATCGGCTACTGGCAAGGCTTAGGAAACGGGATGGGCGAAGCTCTCTAGTGATTATTATTATTATTAAGTCAAATGTAGCCGTTTAGACCATCCGTGCTACACGTTTTTCACCTGTGGTTAATGTAATATAACAATTACTTCTGCAATACTTTATAGGAATAGTTATACTACAGTTCGTCTTCTTTCCTTCAGTGCAATATAGTTTGATTACAATATAGAGCACAACGTATGCCCTATTCATACTGCATGTTCACATGGGCTACAATTGTCTCAAAACAATACGACTCTTTTTGTCATGGAGTGTTATTGTTATATTGTGCAATTTGTTATGGTCGTCAGTCGCATAATTTTTGTTTTTCATTTTGAATAATTCTATATCTATTATCAGCTATATAGGAAATGCAGCAGTATTAACTCACCAACCTTGCTGTTTAAACATCGATAGATAAATAAATAAATTTGTAACACAGTACGTATTACTTATATCTTGTTGTAACACCAACCCCCACCTGTCATCTGACAAAAGGGACCGGAAGACGTTTGCGACCAGTGTAGCACCTGATCAGCCTGCACATCCGCGCAGTCTGATCAGGGCCTACACTTATCGCTGTTCAGTCGCTGGAATATCTTTACTGCCATCAACCATAGATTAGAACGCCGATGCCCAGACTGGTCTTGGTCTACACAGGTCGCTATGGTCATAACCTCCATTTGTTTTCCGTTTACAATCACAATTGGTGGTGTAGATGGAAGAAGGGGGCTAATACCATTTCCCACTTACTCCTTCAATTGTGTCACTCCCCATCCCCGACATATCGCCTGGATCAGGGTGTGGCAAGCCAAATGCACAATACTGTCATAAACCATGGTTTGGAGCGTAAACCCTATTTCGGTTTCCCAATCCCTAGTTTATGGCTAAAACTGCCAATCGCAATATCAAATGGTAGTTTTCTTAACCCTTTCAACACCACAGGCCTGTATAGTGGTATTGGCAAAATGTTCAGATCCAGATGAGCCGGCTCGTGACGAGACGTCTCATCAGGATCTGCACTTTATGCAAGTAATTTTCATACTGTTTGAAACAAAAACACACCCTTTTCATAAATGGACTGGTCTGAAAATCATTTTATGACGGTTGAATTGGTTACAAAATTAACATAACAACATCCATTCCAGTTATTATGGGTGGAAGCGTTAAACCCTAGTTTAGGCAATTGCTGTGCAGTTGGCACAGAAATCACAGATTCTGCTCTCAAACTCAGTCGCCAAATGCACAATAATTCCCCCGAGACCCATTTCATTAAACCATTTAGGTAGTCTCAAAAACATACTTTGAGTAATTATTGTGAATTTGGTCAGAAATGATTTGAGTCCATAACTTGGGTTTATTAGGATTGCTGGATTGCAGTCTCAAATGGCAGTTTCTGGCCAGATGCACACTAATTGCTCAAACTAGGGTTTGGGAGCATAGACCATGGTTTAGTCTCGGGGAATTACATGTATTGCACACAAGGCCAGAAATTATTTGAGTCCATAACTAGTTTTCAGTCAAATCAGTCCTCTGTCAAATTTACCAGTTAATTCAGTTCCACCAGGTTAATCAGTCACAGTCACATTTACACGACCTTATCAAACGGCGTCTTAAGCGACCACGTTTGTAGAAACAGGGGCCCGTTTCACTAAACTAAAATGTTCGTAAGTGCAAATTTATGATCGCCTGCAATTTCAATTGATGGATTTACATATATTGAGCATAGGCTGCTCAATAAATGTAAATCCAATAATCTTTTACAAGAAGACATTGTTAAGTGAAATTTACAGACTATCATACGAACATTTTAGTCGTACTACGTTAAGTGTTCTGTAACTACCATGAACCGTGCCCAAACATGCTGACTCGGGCTCACAGGAGTTGAGCACGAGCATGTGTACTGAACTGTTCTCTAACCTCGGGTCCGGGTACGTACACGACAGAAGTGTGGCTGTGAATGGAGAAATGGGGCGTGTGACACGTGTGACCAGCGTAACTAACTCCTGATCTAATGGCAGTCATACCCCTGTAGTCTGATAACCATCTATATTGCTCATTAGGTGCTGAACATGACCCATATCTAAAGTACAGACTCAGAATGTTGGAGCTAATATCAGAATTTGTCCAGTCAACTGATATATTTTCATAAAACTCATAGCTTCCACCTACCATATAAATAACTACAGTATTCGACATAATTAAAATAGTCTGTAAATTTCGCATTAACAATGTTTTATTGTAAACAAAATTATTGGATTTACATTTATTAGTCACAGGCTGCATATGCAGCATATGCTCAATAAATCCATCAATTCGAATTTCCAGGCGATCATAAGTTTGCACTTAGGAACATTTCAGTCGTATGAAGTTTAGTGAAACGGCCCCCCTGGGTGGCTCGATAACACGAGCATCTACTAGTAGTATATCTAAACGTTTAAATAAACGTTTTCAACTCCGCAATTGCTATGAAACTTTCATGACTTTCGACGTCATTTACGGAAAATATCGTACATTTTGTGAAACGTTTTCATGAAATATCGCACATGTTATTAGGGAAAAAAATCACATGGCGTGTCTCCTATAAAACAGCGGTAAATGGGTCATATTACAAACACGTCACTAACGATACATGTAAACGTGGCGACAAAGGTACCGACTTGGAACGCTCAGTGGGCGAAATTGCCAACCTGCCGTCTCCAAGACAAGTAAATGGTGTGCTCTAAGACACGAGCACTATAAAACAGTAAATGCATACATGGACACGTGATATCTTTATATAGTGGCCGGTGCTGGTGTAATGTAACGGACCTGGCAACAAATGGCGGGTAATGGTGTCGTTAGCGAGACTAACGCGTCGGCGCATCGCGGATCCACGGAATCAGCCAATCTGATTGGCTTAGTCCGTCAACCCAAGAGGCGCCGACGGGTGGTTTCCGGTAATGACACCAGCAACCAACTGGCGTTAATTCACTATAAAATGACGGGGGGGGGGGGGGACAGCTTTTAGACTTGTTCCGTAAATATCCATAAAGCTACATTATCACTAAGTGTCTGCAATTTAAGCATGATAAATCCTCATAAACTGGTCCCAGAGACGATACTAATGATGTGTATAATTTCATATAATTAGTGTCGTATCTGAGACAGGTTCCTGTGCATAAAACCACTGGGAAAATGGGAATAAGCAAGAGACTCACCCAGGTCGGATCCTGGCTTGACCCACTCCCTGTTATTCGGTATAGGTAGCACCGTATCAGAACATGTAGATCAGAACTCCAGATAAGATTTGTATCTAAAGAGCATAAAATTCAAATGCAATTGCGTAATTTACTTTTACAAATGTATTATTGATTGTCTTCCTTATTAAATAGTGAACACATGATAAAAATAATATCATTTGAAAAGTCACTTATTTGAGCTGTAAAGGTTTTTGCAGCTCAACTAAGTACATTTTCCACTTATATTACAGTATTTTCAGTACTGATTTTGAAAATCAATGAGTATTTTCATATTGCTGTGAGTATTTTGTACTCCGACTTTTGATAATTAATGCTTATTCTGCTCGTATCATCGTCTTGTCTTGCCGTGATAAACGTGTATATATCTGGTTGCGGTCGGTCAAGTAGAAATTGAGTTATTGCGTGGACAATTGGAGATAAGTCATCCATTGTTTATGAAAATGAATATGGTTATTTGTCTTGCCGAATTCGGTTTCAATCGGTCAAGTAGACTTAAGATTTTTGAAATTGAATAGGGTTCTATGTCTTGCCATGATAAATATGTATACCAAATCTGGTTATGATCGGTCAAGTAAAAATTTAGTTATTGCGTGGACAAGGATACAGAGTGAAAATAGACTTCCATCTTAGATATAGTTTTCAATAATGTAATTCTGACTGGAAACTCGAAGTTTCTAGTTCGAAACTCGAGAATCATGACTCGAAACGCGAGATTTATAACTCGAACGTCGAGGATTGTAACTCGAAACTGGAGAATGTCAACTCGAAACTCGAGGTTCTACACTCGAGACTCGAAGCAGAGAAAACCTCGTAATTGTGGGGAACTTGGGATCGTGGCATTTGTGGACAATGTACGGAGCCCCACAGGGTATGTAGAATTTTCTTTTTTATTAATTCATTCCCACGAAATAACAATTCGTTCCAACGAAATAACAATTCGTTCCCTCAAATTAAAAATTCGTAAATTAATAAAATAAAAATCCATGCCCCCTGCTCTGTAACAATCTGCATGTAGTCCAAGTGTTTAACTCAAAACTCGAAGTTTAAAACTCGAAGCTCTTGAAGATTTTAACTCGAAATATTTCAATCCGAAACAGAAGGTCGAAGTTTTAAACTCAAAACTCGCTGAAACTCGCTGAAACTCAAATCTCGAAGTTTTAAACTCAAAACTCGAAACTGAAGTTTTCAAATAGGAACTCGAAGATTTCAACTTTAATGTCGAAGTTTTATACTGAAAACTCGATACAGAAGCTTTTAAATAGAAACTCGATTTGTGACTGTGACTGGAGAAATGGGGATTATGGTTTTGAGACCAGTGTAGATCCAGATCAGCTTGTGCATCAACAGTCTGATCAGGATCTGCACTGTTCGCCATTCCATCAATGAAACACCCGCCATGCTTCTTACACGCAATATAGATCATTATCAGGCTACAGGAGTTTGCTATTTGATCAAGATCCACACTGGTCACAAATCCCATAAGCCCCCTATCTCCAGTCACAGCCACATTTCATAAGAAACGGAGATATTTTTTTATGAAATCAGTCAACGGGGTTATAAACATCAGACCAATCCAGCACAAATTACAGGTTATATTTATTGCATAAGTACATGATTATACATTGAAGCTTTACTGATCTCAAAACGTATCTTCTGAATATTTCTCATTTACATATTGATTAGCTTATATTACTCTAGTGTAAAATATAATTTTAACCAATGCAATACTGAATATTATTGTGTATTCTCCTGATACTTTTTTAGTTTCCATTGTAATCAACACAAATCATAGTTTGGCAAGACATTAGAATCATTTCCGATGGAAATGATTCTTAAGTTCTGTCAAACTATGTTAAAGGTACATGCCCACTCAGTAGGCACACACTGTTCTTTACAGGAATTCAATAATTAAGTCTACAATTGTGTCACTATTCCACCAGTTCTAAAATTTACAAGTGCTTTCTTTCTTTCTTTTCTTTAGCTTATATTTAACGGCGGCACTGGCTCTAGGACCTTGCATGCCGTCTCCCAAGAATGGGAGAAAGAACGTTGCATGCCGTCTCCCAAGAATGGGAGAAAGAACGGAGGTAGAGATTTTTTGAGAGAAGCCGGTAATTCGTATTTACAGAGCAACTACGAATTATCGGTACCCATTTACAGCTGGGTGAACTGGAGCAGTGTGGATAAAGTGTCTTGCTCAAGGACACAACGCACGACGCTATTTACAAGTGCCCGCTATACAGATGTAATAAATTAATAATATATATTTTACTCGCGGTGACTCGCGGTGTTTTCAGGCTACTATTATCATATGCAAATGCGGCATGATATTTTTTAATTATTTATACTAATTAAATGTGTCACCTGGAATTATTTTTTTCCGACAAATTATAAAGTATGATCATTGCACATCAAAAAATAAATATTAATGTCCGTTAACATTTTAAGGAAACACGGTTATCGCCCCTGATATCAGTGTGGACATTTACATCTGATATAACATGTATAATAATTCAAATATATATCTGTATATAATTGTTAGAACTGATGGAACAGTAACACAATTATACACTTAATGTGTTTAATTCCTATAAAGATCAACTCCATTGTCACCACGGACAATCAATAAGGCGAAACGTGCGAGCATCTAATACCCGAATACCGGGAGTTCGTTAGCCGTGTATAATTCACGCGTGTGAAATATATTTTGGCTGTCTAATTCCCTATCAATGACGCCCCCCCCACCCCCCCACCCCCTCCCCCCCCCCCCCCCCCCCCCCAGCGGGCATCAGTACTGACAATACGTCAGGGGACGTAATCTTACAATTGACGTTCGACAGAGTTGTCTTCCGGAATTGGCAGAGTTATCTCCCTCCTGACGTTACCACGCGACGTCACATACGCCATTTTGTTTTTCTAAACAAAACAACGTTGCCAATGCTCTCACATGTTTTAGTTGTTCTAGCGATTTCGAGAAGGTTTCTGCTGCAGAATTATAACATTTAGCATCTCAATATCTCAGGTAACGAACTTGTTTCAATAATTCACCGTGAACGTAGACGCATGCAGCGTAGAACTGACGTAGACGGATCATTCTTGATGCTGGAAGAGGGTGGGGTAAACAACTGTCAACATCGATCTTCGTTATAAACCACTCCAGGACAAGTTACAGCCTGAATCATTATAGTCGAGTGTGCTGTGTTGTGAAATACTATTCCAACATGACCATTGTGATTTTATTGCGACAAACATATTTTTAGCTCTCACGTTAAAATCGTTTTTCGTAAGAAAACCAATATGGTCGATTGACTTTCATCAAATAAATATTTGTGGGGAGGGTGACTGTTTTCATTTGTGTTATTTTCTGAGAAAAAAAAAGCACTTACATTTTAATATTATTAACAAACATTATATTATAAACAAACTTCCTGTAAATCCTGCTGGTCTCTGGCTTCTAAAGCTGCCTCTTTTGCAAGTCGATCATCGAAATCGATGTTATTGCCTTACATGTCAGCATGGCCTGGAGTGGTGTCCAATCTAATTTAATTATATAGTATTCCTTTATTTTCAGTCCTGTACGTGCATTTTACTCTGTATTTCAGTTATAGTTAATGAATAACTATCAAGTGCCAATAGAGGTCTGACTGTCAGAGAACAATTGTAGGAGATCTGGGGCCCGTTTCACTAAACTTCGTACGGTTAAAGTGCAAATTTAGAACCGTCTGGAAATTTCAATTGATGGATTTACATTTATTGAGCATAGTCTGCATATGCAGCCTATGCTCAACAAATGTAAATCCGATAATTGTTTGCAAGAAAACATTGTTAAAATGAAATCATATGTTTGCACTTACGAACATTTTAGTCGTACGAAGTTTAGTGAAACGCCCCCTGGCCCAGTTCTAGACGACTCCACTCCACTCAGGACCATGCCAATTGCTAATAGTTCTCCAGTAGAATGGAAGAACGGCTAGAAACTAATCTTTTGAGTTCTGTCTTACATCTCGGTGTGTATAACGCTGCTCCTGCCACAGGGTCCTGCCACAGGGTCCAAGGGACCGTTTCAATAAATAGTCCATTTGAAAATTTCGGAACCTAGAAATTGTGTTTACTATAAACTTTTATTGTTGATTTGTACTCAGAAGGGGTTCTACAACAAATTCAGCTTGGTTGCCAAAACGGCAACTTTGGGTAACTTGTGTAATTTGCATAAATACAAGATGGCCGCCAAATGATAGAGAAATACATGATATCCGTTATATGTCGTATTGTAGAAGCAATATGTATGTGAAAGTGCATGTACAACTGACAGATGTAGTAATTATTCAACAAATGCAAGTTAAATCTAATTTGAATAAATCTAAGATGGCCGCCATATGTTCTACATGATGTCTGATATATAGTGTATTGTAGAAGCAATATATATTGTGAAAGTACATGTATAGATGATAGATGCAGTGACTGATAATTTAAGGAATGTAGATATATCAACTGAAACTTAATCCCAATTGGCATAAATTCAAGATGGCCACCAAATGTTATAGAAATACATTATTTCCAATATATAGTGTATTGCAAAAGCAATATGTATGTGAAAACACATGTAAGATAAAGATAAACGGTGCAGTAACTGATAATGTACGGAATGTATTCACAACGATATGCATAATCTCAAGATGGCCGCCATTTCTTAAGATTTTCATTATGTGTGTGCATAAATTGCCACATGCGTACTATACATGTACGCACGACCTTCCTACATAGAAATATTGGGTTACCAATTTGTCCATGTACATATTGTATAATAGGTATGCATACAGGACGTTTAAATTGTTAGGTCAGGTATGACGGACTTGAATCTTGGATCTTGAATCTGAGAGAGGGCGGCCAAGACGAGCAATTGTGCCCTGCCATATTCACCTTGCACTGGCTGCAGTTTCAAGTCTTATAATCAGCAAGAAGTGCAGAGAAATGAGACCACATGAGTGACACTAATGGATTGTTGCTTGCTAGTCTGAGTTAATACCATTGATACCCTAATACCCTGTCACACTATATGCTGTCCCACCAAGTCGTCATACAGGTAATCAGGGTCAGCAAGACAATACTCAACATCCTCATTAACTTCACATTCCTCTGCACCTTCCTCTGCAAGTTCTACAATCGCACCCTATTGATCTACATTGCTAGGCCATTCCATTCCAAGCGAACCCTCCTGCGCATCGATACCTCCTCGTTCCCGGCCAGAGCAGCTACAGTATGATGTACATGAAATATGTTCCCTGTGGAGCCATACAAACCAGTGCTGCACTACTTGCCATGCACCATACACTGAGCGTGAATCACATAACTCAGATGTGATGGAGTTGTGTCACCCTTGTCAATGATAGGAACGTGGACGCCATCCCGGATCTCCCACCCGAAGTGAATGATGTCTGCTTCCTCATCAGGCAATGCATGCTTATCTGTCGCTTTCCATGTAGCATGACATGCAGATGGGCCCGCTGCACATGCAATGACAGATTGGTGGATGTTAGAGGAAGAGTCTTGGATTTTGGACATTTCATTTTCTTTGTAACGAGTGTTAAGCGGGCCGACTCCATGGATGACCACGGCGGTTGACCATACATAGCTATGAAGAATGTCATTGCCACCTTCATGAAGACATGTTGTGTAGCATCCATCCCGCCCAGCACGTCAGACAAACATGCAAAGAAATGTGTTTAGCGCACTGGTCGTGACTTTGGCATACAACTATGATGTCGTATCACATCCACTGAGGGCATGCATGCT
This sequence comes from Conchocele bisecta, assembly GCA_029237695.1. Lineage (NCBI taxonomy): Eukaryota > Metazoa > Mollusca > Bivalvia > Lucinida > Thyasiridae > Conchocele > Conchocele bisecta. Next base: position 110,173,152 of record CM055268.1, read on the forward strand.
CAGCAGCTCCAAATATTTTGGCCCTAGGTCAACGCAGCTGGCGTTGATACCTAACATAGTTCTATCCCAGCGCTCCATATGTACCTTGCTCATCAGCTCCTCTCGATACACCCAATATACCAGCAGGATGAATACGTCGGTGTCATCACTAAGGACGGAGATCACATGTTTTCAAGACTTTGCAGCCTGAAGGACAAACGAGACAATAGTGATGTCTGCCTCATCATGACCAAACACTCCATCCTCGTGGGTATCCTTTGTGGCATTGCCATTCCTGACGTGTTGCCTTTATGGAGACAACCATGTTCATCGATGAGGGATTGATGTACGGAACAGAGCTCGTAAGCGAAGAGAGGCACAGGTTCTATCATTTAGTTGCTGCAGAAACCGGATATATATGTTCTCGATGTTGATATTATGTATGGTGACACTAAAATGTCATATTTGTTATGAATTAGTGCCTTTTTATCGCTTTGTATCTAGTTATTGTTTCTGTACAGATACAATTTGGTAGTGAAACTTTATGCAGGCATGTTGTAGACTATACACACTGCATTGATCAATGGTTGCTTCAGTGGAGGCGTCCCTTCTTCTCACCCCCACCCCAAACAATGTGCTTCAAGTGCTCCAAAATGTGCCAGAAAGCACGAAATTAGACAAATTGGTAATTTAAGTGCAGATAGGGTATATATTTATTATACAACAGAGCTCCAGATAAGTGTTGTATCTAAAGAGTATTATACCCCCATATTTCAAATTCAATGCATATTTTACTTTTACAAATGTATTGCATAATTGAAAGATGGCAAACCCAAGATTTCTGTGCAGGTAAATTGTACGTACATGGATAGTACAACATTTGACAATTTATTATCAAAATTAATTAAAATCTTGAAATGGCGGCCATCTTGCAATTATGCAAATTAGGTTCAACTTGCAGTTGATTGAAAAACATTCCTTAAATTATCGGTTACTGCATATGTTACGTTTACATGTTTGTTATAGTACTGCAGATAGGTGAAAGTATTGTGGGTTTGATGAAACAAGCATGGAATTTGGTCTGCATGTAGACTATGCGTCTGTGGTGATTTTTAGATCTAGGGCCATCTCAGATTCGACCTGTAACAAAAATGGCGGCCATTTTCAAGATGGCCGCCATCGCTTATTTGAAATTCTTTGATATTGTAGGTTAAATCAATTCTAGGGGTGGGAATGTTTTTCCTTTGTATTATAAATCATACATCAGTAATTTTACTGTCCACATAACAGTTGAAATGGCAAATATTACTAGTTTGAGCTAAAAACAATAGATTTTATTATCATTTTTACGTATGTTACGATTTGAAAAATCAGGACCACTTCGTCAAGTGTGTCAAACAACCCAGAATTATTTCTTCTGTTTTTTTAGGTAGCAGAGGTACACACAATAGCTTATTATAGTCTAAGTGCAAGTCAATAGGATGGAAATTGTGTCCAAACAGTAATTAACTGTTCTCTATGAGCCGCGTCACTCAGAGCACTGTCCACCGCACTGACAAAGAGCTGTACACTGAAGAGCCGCCTTCTGGCATTTGCAGCGTCCTCTGCAGCCGTTCTTGCAGCTACATCGCACATCGCCACAGCCTATGGCTGACAGAGTGGAATCCATAGCTCTGTTCAGTGACTAGACATATAGATGTACATGGATTAACAAACAATATAGCGCCATGCCTTCTATGGAGACATACTATAGTACCACAGTAGTACTGGCAAACAGTCACAATCTGCTACTGGTATACATCATCGTCTTCTCAAAGCCACCTTTCGTCCTGTTCAATGTTTACCTGCTTGCTTATATGTGATCAAGCGAGTTGGTACTGCCAATTTATTCATATGGAGGGGATGGCACACCAAATGGTATAAAACGTCCATAAAATGGCTAAGTCAACATACAAAAAAAAATTGGCCAGGGGAGGTCCTACATAATTGCAAAATATTTTCTCTCCAACAATTGTACTTCGACAAAATCTGGTCAGGTCGCTGTTCTGAGAGTGTCTCGAAAACCCATGACATACCAATATTGTTGACACACTGCATTACAATGGCTTGGTTATGTTCTATATTGAAAGGGTGGCGTTTCAACCTCCATGTTTCAACTGAAAATAATGATGATTTAACCTCTGACATCCTGTGGCACCTCCGGTTCACTTTTTTTAAAACAAATTTGCGCTTCCAAAACTTCTTTTTTGTTGTTGTTGTTGTTGTCGTCGTCGTATGTTCGATAATCCGCAGTAACCTTTCGGCTCAACCGCATCAAGACTCGTCAGTGTTTAAATTCTTCCGGAAAATTTCGTTTTAAGATATATGCAAAGGGCGAGAAAATCAAAAACGTCATGTATTTTGTGATTTTCGGAGGCTATTTATTAAATGGAAAATATTATTTGATCTGACACGAACACTGGCACTGAATCAAAACTATTTTTTCATCAGAAATAGAATCCCCACCCTTGAAAATCCCTGAAAAGATGCATTACACGACTATCTATGCCATCGAGATCAAAAGTTGAAAATCAGGTCAAAATCCAAAATGGCGGCGGCGGCCATCTTGAATTCTCCGCTCATGGAATGAATCTGGAATGGCCCTATAGCCAAATATCTTCCCAAGCACCTTTTTTAATTGTCTGCCAAATTTCATACTTGTTTCACCAAACCCACAATTCTTCCAAATATTTCACCTATCTGCATTACTATTAGCATACATATAGCTTCTGCAATGCAATATATATCGGAAATCATGTATTTCTATAGCTTTCGCGGCCATCTTGGATTTATGCAAATTGGGTTTGACTTGCAGTTGATGATAGCTAGTGCATCTATCATATTTACATGTACTTTTATAATAAATTGCTTTTACAATACGATATGTATTGGATATTATGTATTTATATGACATTTGGCGGCCATCTTGGATGTATGCAAATTACGGAAGTTGCCCAAAGTTGCCGTTTTGGCAACCAAGCTGAATTTGTGGTAGGACGCCATGAGAGTACAAATCAGCAATACAAGTTTATAGTAAACACAATTTCTAGGTTGTGTATTAAATGTATAGTAGCGTCAAATGGACTAAAACTTCTTACGACTAAAATGTTCGTAAGTGCAAAATTATGATAGTCTGTAAATGTCACATTAACAATGTTTTCTTGTAAACAATTATTGGATTTACTTTATTGAGCATAGGCTGCATATTCAGCCTATGCTCAATAAATGTAAATCCATCATTTGAAATTTCCAGACGATCCTAAATTTGCACTTACGAACATTTTAGTCGTACGAAGTTTAGTGAAACGGGCCCCTGGATTTGCTGAACATGAACCATCTGTGAATGCAATCAGCTCTATACAATGGGGAGACAAGTCATCGGACATTTGTGAAAATCAATCGCGTTCTCCGTCATGCCGTGATAAACATGTATACATAATTTGGCTAGGATCCACTAAGCACAATTTCAGTTATTGCGTGGACAAGGATACAGAGTGCGAATATTTAAAATGATCACTCGGGGGAGACAAGTCATCGCACTCTTTTTTTAAAAAGCAATCGGCGTCTCCGTCTTGCCGTGATAAACTTGTATGCCTGCCAAATTTGGTTACGATCCGTCGAGTAGAACTCTAGTTATTGCGTGAACAAATTATGCCCGCCCGCAGAAGGAGAATACATAATACGTCCCGTTTTTTTTCATGTGATAATAAAATATCCTCACCACAGAAATAGTTAGCCGTATAATTCCCCCCCCCCCCCCCCCCCCCCCCCCCCCCCCCCCCCCCACTAGTATCTAGTACTCTCTGTCTGGCCATATCATTCCCGCCACAGACACATTTGTGATATCTACTGTCCGTTTTGCTGCCGACGAACGTTTGGCCATTAAACACATTCATCCAAGAAATGTTTAAATATTTAGTATTACTCTTCTGTATGACATCCACTCCCCCCGCCCCGCCCCCAGATGGTACGGATAAAAAATGCTTTGCATCTAATACCCGCAATACCAGAATTTCTGAGCGCTATTCCTTCCCCCGTGTGTGCATATTGTTTTGCCATCTAAATCCCTTTTTAAATGCCCGCCCGCCTAACCCTACCGCGTGTCGGTACTGTCAATACATCAGGGGACGTAGCCTTACAATTGACGTCCGACAGAGTCATCGCCGAAAGTTGACTGAGTTATCTCCCTCCTGACGTTACCATTTTTGGCTATTTAGTATCCTGTTTTCGCCCATCTACACCCTCTTCCCATTGCCAGCCAAATAGAAACACGAGTAAAGAGAAAAATGCGAGCATCTAATACCCCCATCCCCAAAGTTCTTTATCCTTATTCGTCTAATTTCTGGGTGTCAGTACTGTCAATTCGTCAGGGGACGTAACCTTACAATTGACGTCCGACAGAGTTATCGCCGTAAGTTGACAGAGTTATCTCCCTCCTGACGTTACCACGCGACGTCACAGACGCCATTTTGTTTTTCCAAACAAAACAACGTTGCCAGTTGCTCTCACATGTTTTAGTTGTTCTAGCGATTTCGAGAAGGTTTCTGCTGCAGAATTATTCCATTTATCATCTCAGTATCTCAGGTAACGAACTTGTTTCAATAATTCACCCTGAACGTAGACGCATGCAGCGTAAAACAGACTTAGACGTATCCTTCTTGTCTTGGAAGTGGGTGGGGTAACATTTCTCAAAAATGTTAACAGAACTGGAAATGTTCATTCTGGAGACCGGAAGGTTCAAACCTAATGTTAATTAGATAAACTGTAGTAGCGTGCACACCTATATTCAGTTAAAATACCGTGAGCATATATGAAGAAGTCATAACTCGTACCAAGAAGACATACAGTGGATATCGTTAGAGCACAGGCGATTGAACTCCCCACCCACATAACCCATAGCCCCTGATAAATCAATCTGGTCCGACTAGTACGTATATATATATAGGGTTAACTGCATTGTAATTTTCAAATAATAATGACCTATATTCCTTGTTATAAGTATTACGAGTGTTCCATTGATTGTATGGCGAACAGTGCAGATCCTGATCAGACTGTGCGTATTTATTATAAGAATGAATGGCCTTTTTGTGGAATTTATAGGGGTATAACTGGAAAGTCGCGGGAAATTTTACTGGACGAAGGTCAGTATTCCCGCGACCTTTTCCAAGTTTATATCCCGATAAATTCAACAAAAAGGCCCATTCATTCCTTATAATTCAGCATTTGAAAATAAATTCATCAAGAAAATGTGTTTATTTTCCGTTTTCTTAAAGAATTATTTTTTAACTGCGCCTCACGGTTACGGAAAGTAGTTCGGCGTGGGAGTTTACTGGGATATACATTTTGGACAGACTTGCTACGGGCCAATCAAATGTTAGAGAATTGTGTAAATATTTTTGTGCTGGAATTATGACATCACACATTCGAATCTGTGCATTTAATAAATACTTTTTAAATAGGCAATACATGTACCTGCAATATAACGATAAACATATCTTGATAATGCTCTTGTCCCATCTACGGTATCTTGGGTCTTTGTTCGAATTCATATTCTTCACACCTAATACCTTTATCGATTGCCAGAGACATATTTCATACATTTAATCGATGTTTATTGTGTTTGTGCGAATCGGAAAAGAGAGGGCTCTTTCTATAATAGCCATATTCATACCCACCTTTCTATAAATAGAAGATGGTAATGTACGAGACCAAGCGGGTGGGGTAATGTGATTTTTTTAATAGGCATTTTTTTGGTGTCATAGGTCCGAGTCTTCCACCTATGCCACAGTGTAGCAGTTAACCAGCTTGTTTATTCCAAAATCCACATATTTTATTATGACGTCGCAAGGATAAATTTGACGTGAATTTGCGCATAATTAGCGAAATGACAGGCAATTGAAACTCCCACCTGGTCCCGACTATGCTACGTATATAGTATATTATACTAGTATAAGATAGGGGGTGGGGGTGCTCTGGATGTGGAGAGGGCACTTCAACCGCCTATAATGAGAGTTTATATGGCATTAAGACTGCAGAAAGAAGCAAGAATCAAACGTTAACATGGATCGGATCATCGTTATGAACCAATCAAGGACAATATATTGTTACGCGCCGGCTATGGGGCGTGTACCCTATACTGTTATGATCCTCTTTTGTTTGAGCAGAGCCGCTGTATGATTTTGTATCAGCTGTTAAAAGTGCCTCCTTGGCTCTTGGACTGTGGACTACTCAGTCACCAAGGCACGCGCTGAGGGCTGAGTTTGTCTGATTGCTTTACTTTGGTCTGACTGCCTGGTAGTATCATGTAGTGAGAAGTACAGCAATCAAACTACAAGCCGGCAGCCTGTGCGTTATGACTAGGACTGCTGTCCTGGTGGGTTTTTTATGGACTGGATGTGGGTGAGACACCACTCAGTAGGAAACGTTGGGAATTCACAAGTAGCGGTTGAAATTTTTAACAATTTTAATAAGCTGGTAACTGACGGTGAATGGCAGATACCAGGCAACACAATTGTTTCACATACGTGTTCACTAAGAGTAACCATTTACTATCTTGTTTTAGTGAAACAGATGAAGATGGTTCAAATGCATTATATATTTATAGTCATGTTTTAGTTAACACAATAAAAATGGCATGAAGTATGGAAACTGATTCTGGCCAAGCTTATCTCGAAATTGTCGGACGCTCGATCTTAATACTAATGTGTGGCGCTAACATAATATTCCGCGGTCACACTTCAGTAGCATACGACACATTATAATTTGTTAGTACCGCGCGAAGTCACAAACCAGTAATTAATGTAAAGATGTTCTGTGCCGGGCTGGTTTAAACGAAATATTTAACATGAAATTTTAGCGACTAGCACTGCGGTGAATACACGTATCTATGTGTATTAATAATGCTAATAACAGGTAAGACGGTGTAATTTATATGTTGCCGTAAATAATGTCCAAAGTGATTCTGAAGACTTATTTATGCTAAATGTAAAATGTACTTGCTACGAGGATGATGTTATATGATCTTACTGTGGAATTGTGTATATATTTTTCTCACGAAATTTTGCGTGGAGGTGTTGTATGTGAAAAGCCAAAAGTCAGATGAATCAACAGAAAAAATCGGGGTTATTTTATACCCATGGGTTGACCTGCGGCCAACGGTCACTTTTATTTGTGGTCGCAGCGGCCAACGGCCAATTTTTCGGTCACAACGACCAGCGGCCAATAATTTGGTGGTCACAACGGCCACTTTTGGGTCGGAGCGGCACTAAAAAGTTGGCCGCTCACGTGAAGATCTCGAACCGGCCAGAAAAATACTGGCGGGCTCGTGAACGACCCAAAACAATTGGCCGCTGACGTACAAGTTGCCAGGGCGATCTCGTGAGCGGCCAGACAATGTTGGCCGCTGCGTGCCGTCTAAATATTACAAACGCCAAACTCGCCTGTTACGAAACGCACCAAGACGCATATTTCATCGATAAAGACAGATAATTAATAAGTAATACTTTTCTGAAAAAAGTACAAATAAACCTATGATTTATACCAGAAAGGCATTGTTGAAAAGAAACGTTCATTGTTGGGCTTTGAAAGTCACTTTGTTTCGTAAAATTAACAATCCCAGAACGCAACGAACAAGATGGCTGACGAATGTGGATTATTTCTATTTTGCTGAGAATGAAGGCACGTTTTCTCAATTTTAAATTGCTCTCTGGGATGGTTAGGCGTGGGCCATTTGACGAAATGATGTGGTTGAAAGCAAATTATCTGACAGCAAGCGTGGTTTTGCATCTAAGGCCAAAATGATGGACTTTGGAATGACTGAATGTTGGACTCGGATAAACAGGTGCGCAAATTGGAAGCATGTGATGTGACAATGAATTCAGACAAGACCGTGATGTTTTAAGTGTGTGCTGGGCTGAGTTTGAATTCCAGACGCACACACATGCATACACTTCACTGCTTGTCATATCGACATAACAAGAAATATAATTTACGATAGTGAAGAGTGTTAGTAGTTCCTGAGGTTCACATCAACACTGATGGACAACATCATAACATCATCACTAAATGAAGGCTTTCATAAAGGAGAATTATCGCACACTCAAAAACAAAGTACATTTTCGTTACTATTCAAAAAGGGAGATCCTGAAAATATCGAAAATTGGAGACCTATATCTTTCTAAATGTCGATTTACAAAATAGCTGCTAAAGTACTAGCAAAACGCTTACAGCAAGTTTTACCAATATAATCAGCTTAGACCAACAAGGATATATTAAAAATAGATACATTGGCAATAACATAAGGCAAATTCAAGACATAATTGACTACAGATATACTCGATCAAGACGCTGCGATTTTATTTTTAGACTTCAGAAAAGCATTTTGATACTGTAGAATGGGAATTTTCATGTTTAACGTACTTAAGAAATTTGGATTCAAACCAACTTTTGTAAGATGGGTTAATGTTTTATATAAGAACATTTTGCCTGTGTTATAAACAACGGCTGGAAAATCTGACAAATTCAATATAACACGCGTGTCAGACAGGGTTGTCCTTTGTCTTGCACTATTATTTTTTATCATCGTAGCCGAAATTATAGCAAACAAAAATTAGAGCTAATACTGACATTAAAGGAATTTCAGTGAAAACGGACATCAACATATAAACATATAAAAATTACGCAGTTAGCCGATGAAATACTACTGTTCCTAAAATCAGAAAACGACGTTAGACATGCTACATGTATACATACAATTGTAGAAATTGGGGACATTTCTCGGGCTTAAAATTAAACAAAACAAAAACAATGGGTCTATGGGTAGGAAAATTCAAAATATAATATAAATACCATGGTGTTTGGCACACCTTTTTACGAACACATTCAGTGAAAGCATGGAGTTCACTTTGGCATAAAAAAGAAAGAATGCGAGAATTTGAATTGGAACAAAAAGATTTCTCAATGTGAAAAAATAATTAGTTCATGGAATAAAAGGAACTTATCATTATATGGAAAGATATTGGTAATCAAATCATTATTCTTATCAAAACTAACATACCTAATGCAAACCATAGTCATGCCAAAAGCTATAATTAGCAAAATAACTTCTTTAGTTTATAAATTCTTCTGGAACGGCAAAAAATGAAAAATAAGACGTTCAATTATCAATGGACAAAGAAAACTAGAAGGTGGCCTAGAAATGACCGATATCGAAACATATGCAAATAATATGAAATTAAAATGGATTAAGTCACTAAAAGATAAAGATAATGCCAATTGGAAAATAATACCAGATTTTTTTCTGAAATCAGTATGGGAACAACTTCATGGTATTCAACATGAATTTAGATTCTTTCAAATCCTTACCGACTGTACCCATCACTATTCCGGCTTTTTATTAGAAAACTAATTGATATCTGGTCGCAATTTAATGTCGCACTAGATACTCAGAAACCGAAACACTTTTACGATATTCGTCGACAATTAATTTGGGGGAATAAATATATTAAGTTCAATGGGAAAAGTCTAGTTTATACACATTGGATAGACTCGGGTTTCATTTTCATTAATGATATAATTTCTAATCTAGGTGCAATAGACTCAACTCGTATACTTTTGCACTTAAAAAAGAAACAAAATTGGATTGCTGAACTAAATATCATTAAAGAGTCAATTCCAAGATTTTGGAAGACCACGATGACATCTATAGAGTCTATACGAACTAAAGTCAAAACAAGCTTGGCTATGCCTCGAGTTAACAATACTCCATTCGAAAAGACAACAAATAAAGATCTTTACTACATTTTATTGAAGAAGAAAATCGAAAAACCATACATCCATAAATATTGGGACATCAAATTCCAGAACTCACTTCCATGGAGTTCCTTTTATTACGTTTTAAATAAAGTATTGTTTGATAATCGAGTCAAGCAATTCAAATTTAAAGCAATACATAAAATATTAGCCACGAATGAGAATTTGTATACATGGAAAATATCAAACAGCCCAAACTGCAAACACTGTAACGAAAAAGAAACGTATAACCATTTGTTTATCACATGTAGAAAATTAAATGAGTTTTGGACAAAAATATTGGATATTTTTCGAAAAATAGGAATTTCTAAATCATTCAAGTCACTCGAATTTCTTATAGTTGGATATAAAATTCCAACTAAAAGAATATGAATACATCAATATTATACTTTCACAAATATCATACTGCATATACAAGTCACACTTCATTGACGAAGGACGAATCAGAGGATCAAGTATGTTAAAGCTATTGTACTACGATCTCTTGATTGTCTCGAATGTGTTACAAAATCGTCACAAGCCTTCATATCTTATCACCATATTCTTAAAATATTTGAAAAACATATTATAATACACATAACCAACTATAATGTATTTACTTGTTGACATGCCAATAAACGCAAACACACACACAATCACATCTTGTCAACAATTACTAAGGTAATAACCAATTAGTGAATCCAGACCAGCCTACACCTACATGTCGACCGGTCTGCCTACATGTCGACCGGTCTGTATCGACAATACTCACATATTGAATCTAACCTAACGTCTATAGAAATCTAAACCATATATTACCAATACGTACCATATCGATCATCTGTTACTTGTTTTCAATACAGTAGTTACCATGTATATATATTACACTGTACATGCTAGCATGTTTGAATAGAGAGGGTGGATAGTCTATGTATGGGGACGGTCCTCGTTCACTGTTACAACATAGTGTCAGTGTGTAGTAACGATAATTATATTCATCTTTAAAAGTAATTCACTAACTAAACGGTTTACACACAGATTCAAATCTATGTTAATACTGTTTAGCTCGTGGCATTCATAAATATATTTCACAATGATAAATACATTATTTCTGAACATCACTCTACTGAATGTATATGACAAATACTGTACAGGATGTGAATACATGTGTTCATAGCACATAAGAATCTCCTATTGATAATGTTTGTGATACTGTCGTCTGCTGTTATTCGTCCATTATATATTGATGCAACACAACTGGTGCAGGCCGCGCATGTCAGCTATCCAATATCAGGATGGTTCGCATGGGTAGCCAATACACACAGTCATCAGAATGGGTAAGTGGGCGAAGGACAGCAGAAAACAATAGCTTGGATAACATGCAATACTAAAGTTCCAAAATAGTGTAACCATTACCAAGTTACAATTACATGTATATTATTGTCTTGCCTTGAATCTTGTTATAAAAAAGTGTAAATAAACGGATTGATCAATGACAATTAAAACAACATAAAGCGAAATGTTGTTTAATTACTGTGCCTCTCATTGTTGTTTCATTTATAGATCATAATGATTGCTGGTTTTCGTTTTTTTATTGGTGTTTAACGGCCTATCAACAGCTAAGTGCAGTTAAGGCCGGGCCAACCGGCTCGATCCCTGGAATTAGAATAACCCGTCGGACATGGTGCCAGGTCCATGCCACACCAAAGTCACTTGGCCCTTTCCCCTAAAAGTAACAGGTTTATGAATAATCATATTACTCATATAAGGGGTATGACCAGATTCAACGCTCACATACAAGAAAGCCAAAAACGTACCTGAGATCGTTAAATTACTCATCGCATGCTCCCACCTGCCACCTGCTGGTCATTGCTGGTAGTATTTACGGTCCACAGCACCGTTTATTTATCCGTTTGCGGTCCAGTTATCCACTTACTCTGTCTTCCCGGCTATCCATCCTGAGAAGGGTTGGCAACGTTACCCGCCACATAGGGGCCCTCTGGTAACCCGCCAAATAGGGGCCATTTTTACCCGCCAAATAGGGGCCCTGGTACTACTGCGAAATAAGGCCTCTGGTTACATGCAAACTAGAGGCCCTGGTTATTATATCCACTTTTTGAAGAAACATGAGTATATTGCTTTTGTCATGTGTGTCTGTCCGTCCGTCCGTCCGTCCGTCGGTACGTTCATTCGTTTCTAGAAAGTCTGAACACTTTCAAAGTATAATAGCTGCAGCTGTGATACTTCGTATGCAACATCATTATGATGCGTTCATGTGCAAAGTACATTTTGATTGTCGATTCGTTCCCCGGTTCATGGGTTACCTCCCCATTTTTTACTTAGTCTTTGGTAATTTTGTCTTACAAGTTGTGAAACGTTTTGAAACCGTAATAGCCGCAGGCGTCATACTTGGTATGTCGCTTCTGTATGGTTTGTAGAGATTCACGCGAAATAGGGGCCCTTCAACTGCCAACTAGCGGTCCTTCGCCTGACATATAGGTCACCCAGATAACCCACCAAATAGGGGCCCTTCACATGCCATATACGGGCACCCATGTAACCCACCATATAGGGACACCCATGTAACCCGCCAAATAGGGGCCATGCACCTGCCATATAGGGGCACCCATGTAACCCGCCAAATAGGGGCACCTAGGTAACCTGTCAAATAGGGGCCATTCACCTGCCATATAGGGGCACCCATGTAACCCGTCAAATAGGGGCACCCAGGTAACCTGCCAAATAGAGGCCCTTCACTTGCCATATAGGTGCACCCATGTAACCCGCCAAATAGGGGCACTCAGGTAACCCATCAAATAGGGGCCCTTCACCTGCCATATAGGGGCACCCAGGTAACCCGCCAAATAGGGGCCCCATGTAACCCGCCAAATAGGGGCCATTTTTACCAGCCGAATAGGGGCCCTGGTAAACTGCCAACTAAGGGCTCTGGTTACATGCCACATAGAGACCAAGGTTATTATATCCACTTTTGAAGAAACATGAGTATATTGCTTTTGTCATGTGTGTCCGTCCGTACGTCCGTCGGTAAGTCCATACTTTTCTAGTAAGTTGGAACACTTTTAAAGTATAATAGCTGCAGCTGTTATACTTCGTATTGTGTGTACATGTGCAAAGTACATTTTGATTGTCGATTCGTTCGCCGGTTCATGGGTTATCTCCCCATTTTTTACTTAGACTTTGGCAATTTTGTCTTTAACGTTGTGAAACATTTTGAAACCGTAATAGCCGCAGGCGTCATACTTGGTATGTCGCTTCTGTATGGTTTGTAGAGATTCCCGCCAAATAGGGGCCCTTCACCTGCTGTATAGAGGCACCCATGTAACCCGCCAAATAAGGGCCATTCACCTGCCATATAGGGGCACGAATATAACCCGCCAAATAGGGGCCCCAGGTAACCCGCCAAATAGGGGCCCCAGGTAACCCGCCAAATAGAGTTCCTTCACCTACCATATATGGTCACACAGGTAACCCGCCAAATAGTGGCCCCAGATAACACCTGCCATATAGGGTCACCCAGGTAACCCGCCAAATAATGTCCCAGATAACCCGCCAAATAGAGGTCCTTCACCTGCCATATAGGGTCACCCAGGTAACCCGCCAAATAGTGACCCCAGATAACCCGCCAAATAGAGGTCCTTCACCTGCCATATAGGGTCACCCAGGTAACCCGCCAAATAGTGCCCCAGATAACCCGCCAAATAGAGGTCCTTCACCTGCCATATAGGGTCACCCAGGTAACCCGCCAAATAGTGGCCCCAGATAACCCGGGGTCACCCAGGTAACCCGCCAAATAGTGGCCCCAGATAACCCGGGGTCACCCAGGTAACCCGCCAAATAGTGGCCCCAGATAACCCGCCAAATAGAGGTCCTTCACCTGCCATATAGGGTCACACAGGTAACCCGCCAAATAGTGGCCCCAGATAACCCGCCAAATAGAGGTCCTTCACCTGCCATATAGGGTCACACAGGTAACCCGCCAAATAGTTGCCCCAGATAACCCGCCAAATAGAGGTCCTTCACCTGCCATATAGGGTTACCCAGGTAACCCGCCAAATAGGGTCACCCAGATTAGCCGCCAAATAGAGTTCCTTCACATGCCATATAGGGGCACTCATGTAACCCGGCAAAGACGGGCACACAGGTAACCCGCCAAATAGGGGCCCGTCACCTGCCATATAGGGACACCCATGTTACCCGCCAAATAGGGGCACCCAGGTAACCCGCCAAATAGGGGCACACAGGTTTTCCGCCAAATAGGGGCCATTCACCTTCCATATGGGGGCACCCAGTTAACACGCCAATAGGGGCCCTTCGCCTATACCTGCCACATGTAACACGCCAGATAGGGGCCATTTACTTGTCGTTTAGGGGCACCGAGGTAAACCGCATTACCCGCCAAATAGGGCCCTTACCTGTAATATAGGGGCACCTACGTAACCCGCCAAATAGGGGCACCCAGGTAACCCGCATAATAGGGGCACTTAGCCTGTCATATAATGGCACTCAAGTAACCTGCAAAAATAGTTTCACATTATCTGCCATATACGGCCACACAGGTTACCTGCCAAATATGGCCAGCGTATACAGAGCCACACAGCTTACCTGCAAAATAGGGGTTCTGGTAACCTGATGAATATGGGCACTTCACCTGCAGTATAAGATCACACAGGGAACATGCATTTTAACTACCTTGTCGGTGAACCCATGTAACCTGCCAAATAGGGGATAGTTTCTGGTTATGCCGCATATTTCCCAGTTACTCGTCCATTGTCACCTGCTAAATAGTGGCTGTCAGATATTGGCTGTTGCCTGGTTATGCTCCAAATGTGCAAGATATGTGTCACCGGCCAGATATTGGCTACTGACTAAATATGCTCAATACGTGTCAGATGTGTCCATTGTCACCTGCCATATAGGATCTACACACTGGTTATGTTTTTCGTGCATATTCACATTTTAGAGAAGGGAATGTATATGTGATATTTGCGACAGGCCCATGTAAGTTTGCATGGCACGATGCATGCGCAAACTCAGAGGAGAACTGTCATATATTCGCGGTGCTTGTCCAAAGTCATTTCCAGACAAAGTTCATTTCCACACAAGTTTACTCTGACGCGACACATGCGTATGCTCACAATATTCTCCAAGTAAACTTGTATGGAAATGCCTGGTATAAACACCACACATGTATAGCAGTTCTCCGGTGAGCATAGGTATGTGTCGTGTTAATTTGTATGGAAATGTCTGGTATAAACACCACACATGTATGGCAGTTCTCCTGTGAGTATAGGTATGTGTCGCGTTAACTTGTATGGAAATGCCTGGCACAAACACCACACATGTATGGCAGTTCTCCTGTGAGCATAGGTTTGTGTCGTGTTAACTTGTATGGGAATGCTTGGTGGGTTACATGTGGCGGGTTACATGGGTGCCCCTATATGGCGGGTTACATGGGTGCCCCTATTTGGCGGGTTACATGGGTGCCCGTATATGGCATGTAAAGGGCCCCTATTTGGCCGGTTATCTGGGAGCCCCTATATGGCAGGTGAAGGGCCCCTATTTGTCGGGAATCTCTACACACCATACAGAAGCGACATACCAAGTGACGCCTGCGGCTATTACGGTTTCAAAAAGTTTCACAACTTTTAAGACAAAGTCTAAGTAAAAAAATGGGGAGTTAACCCATAACCGGGGAACGAATCGACAATCAAAATGTACTTTGCACATGTATACACAATTATATGATGTTACATACGAAGCATAACAGCTGCAGCTAGTATACTTTAAAAGTGTTCAGATTTACTAGAAACGAATGAATGTACCGACGGACGGACGGACACACATGACAAAAGCAACATACTCATGTTTCTTCAAAAGGTGGATATAATAACCAGGGCCTCTATTTGGCATGTAACCAGAGCCCTTTGTTGGCAGTTTACCAGGGCCCCTATTCGGCTGTTAAAAAATGCCCCTATTTGGCGGGTTACATGGGGCTCCTATTTGGCGGGTTACATGGGTGCCCCTATATGGCAGGTGAAGGGCCCCTATTTGGCGGGTTACCTGGGTATCCCTATTTGGCGGGTTACATGGGTGTCCCTATATGGCAGGTGAATGGCCCCTATTTGGCGGGTTACATGGGTGCCCCTATATGGCGGGTTACATGGGTGCCCGTATATGGCATGTGAAGGGCCCCTATTTGGCGGGTTATCTGGGTGCCCTATATGGCAGGTGAAGGGCCACTATTTGTCGGGAATATGTACGAATCATACACATGATACAGAAGCGACATACCAAGTATGACGCCTGCGGTTATTACGGTTTCAAAAACTATTTGGCGGTTTACCAGAGGGCCCCTACGTGGCGGGTAACGTTGCCAACCCAAACTTTGTTTTGCATTTCTCCATCAATTCCACTTACACAGCTTCATAAGCAGTATTTGCAGACGGCGGATACTTGGGGGCATTCCGTAAGACAAGTCATGAGGCTGAATTCGTTTATATATCATAAATATAAATATAAATACAACGCTTACCTCAAAAACTGCTTCCTTTTCGGCCATTTTATCTGACTACCGCGCGTTCCAAAACGTACGGATATTCGTTGCATCTGTCGACCAAGCGTTCGGCCTAACCAGTGTTCCTACTGTTCATCCTCGGGGATATACACGTTTCTAAAATCGATAATCTATTTCCCGTAGCTCGGAATTAAATATGTGTCAAATTCCCGAGGGTGGGGCAGAATTTCTTTTTCATAGAAGCAACAGTACGTACACATTTGTCAGAGCATCTAATATCCCCATCCCGCGAAATGTTTACACATCCAACTCCCACCCTTAGACATGTTTTGGCCATCTAATACCGCCATCCCCAGAAATGTTTATACGTCAAATACCCGCACCGGAGACATGTTTGGCTATCTAATACCCTCTGTATGTCTTTCCATTCCCTCCATCGGCCACATATAGTATGGAAACACTTCTGAGCATCGAATACCCCCATACCTCGAAATGTTTAAATGTCTAATTTCCGCTATGGCATATATCTGGCAATCTACACGTGGTATGCCCGTCCAACCCCCCTTCGCCCACCCTCCCCCAAACAGTAAGGAAATACAACTAGGAACATACAATAACCGCCTCCCCAGAAACGTTTAGCCGTCTAATTCCCGTCCTGGCATATATTTGGCAATCTACACGTAGACCAGTACCCTATGTATGCCCGTCAAATCCCCCACCCCCACCCCGTCCCCAAACAGTAAGGAAATACCTATAGGAACATGCAATATCCGCATCCCCAGAAATATTTAACCGTCTGACTCCCGTAATGGCATGTTTTTGGCAATCTACACGGAGTGCCATATGTATGCCTTCCAATCCCCTCCCCTAATTCTTTCACCAAACAGTAAGGAGGTAAACATAGGAATATACAATATCCGCCTCCCTAGAAACGTAATATCTCCATCCCCAAAAATATTTAGCCGTCTAGTTCCAGCCCTGACATGTTATATTGGCAATCTACATGTAGTATCTTGTGTATGCCCGTTCCCCTTCTCCACCCCGTCCACAAACAGCACGGACAAATACGAACATCTAATAACCCCCACTCCAGAAATGTTTAGCCGTCTAATTCACGCCCTGTCACATTTTTGGCTATTTAGTATCCTGTTTTTGCCAATCTACACCCTCTTCCCAATGCCAGCCATAAATAGAAACTTGAGTAAAGAGAAAAATGCGAGCATCTAATACCCCCATCCACAAAGTTCTTTATCCGTCTAATTTCTGGGTGTCAGTACCGTCAATTCGTCAGGGGACGTAACCTTACAATTGACATCCGACAGAGTTATCGCCGTAAGTTGACAGAGTTATCTCCCTCCTGACGTAACCACGCGACGTCACAGACGCCATTTTGTTTTTCTAAACAAAACAGCGTTGCCAGTTGCTCTCACATGTTTAGTTGTTCTAGGGATTTCGAGAAGGTTTCTGCTGCATAATTATTCAATTTAGCATCTCAATATCTCAGGTAACGAACTTGTTTCAATAATGCACCGTGACCTTAGACGCATGCAGCGCAAAACTGACGTAGACGGGTCATCCTTGTTGTTGGAAGTGGGTGGGGTAATATTTCTCAAACGTTCTCAAAGTGTTCTAGATTACACGAGATATCAAGTGTGGCATTGACACTAATACACTAATATAAGAATACAAGGAAACGTTAACATCGATCAATCCTTAGAATTGGACCCATTGTTTTTAACCTGATCATATTAACCTATTTCTACCATAATTAACACACGTAACACTGTATGCTTTTATTCCAGTCTTACTGTCATTCTTTTACCATCTCTCGTCACTCTACTAACATGCACAATGCAGACGCGCAGCTGCACATAATCCTCGCGAGAGGCTGATGCAAGATGAATATATAGATAGAGCATCGTTATGCACCAATCCAAGTCGGGATACGGCCTGAATCATTATAGTCGAGTCTGCTGTATTGTAAAATACTATTCCAACCTAGTTTTGTCTAATGTTTGTTCTTCGGCCGTTTGGGACAAGTTGTCAATTTCAGGTTGTGGAAACGTGACATTTTCATTGCCGACCTAATTTTGGCGGCTAAACATAAAGTAATGTATTGCTTGTAACTTTGTGTCCAGTGTGTATGCATAGTCTGTTTCACGAAAGCTGCCTAAATTTTACGGCTATTTAAACAATGCAAAGACATTATTTATTTTTGATAATATTGTATTACGAAAATTGTATTAGCATAGACATTAAATCCCCATAGACATTTCCATTCTATGGGGATTTAACATGGTGATTTTTTTCTAATTTCAGAAATAGTGGACCGATTTTCAAAATTTAAAAATAGTTCAAGGGCATGGTTGGGCGGGTGGATTGTCGGTGGGTTGTGGTGAGTGATGCAAGAAGGATGTTGTGTCCAAGTTTCATTATTAACATATTGTGCCAGGGTGTTGTTGAGAAAATTACTTGAATGTAAACGTTAACCTATATAAAATAGTCTAAAATTCAAGTAGAAATAAAATATGTCAATGGCATAGTTGGGCGGGTGGATTGTGGGTGGTTTGATGTGAGTGATGAAAGAAGGAAGTGGTGTCCAAGTTTCACGAACATAGGCTAATGGGTGATTGAGAAAATGACTCGAATGTAAAGGTTAAGCGAAATCCGGCGACGACGCCAGAGTGGTCACAATAGGTCTCTCACTTGTCTTCGAAAATAGACGAGCTAAACGTGGCTGCCAAGGGGAGGAAGTCATCGGATTTTTTGAAAATCAATATGGTTTTTCGTATCGCTATAATAAACTGGTATACAGTACCGAATTTAGTTACGACCCGTCAAGTATAACTTGAATTATTGCGTGTGGACAAGTGTACAAAGTGCGAAAATTAAACATGCCCGCCAAGGGGAGTACGTCATTGGAAATTTTACAATATCGATATTAAAGGTTCTTTGTATTGCCGTGACAAACATGTTCACTAAATTTGGTTACCATCCGTGAAGTATAACAAGGAACACAAGTGCCAACAATTAAAAATGGCCGTTAAGGGGGAGACAATTCATTGGACATTTTTGAAAATGGTTAGGCTTCTTCGTCTTGCCGTGATACACATGTATAGCAAATTTGGTTACGATTCGGCAATGAAAACTTTTCTGACTAGTTATTGCGTGGACAAGCTGTGCCCGCCCGTACAACATGAACACGGTGAATACATAATATGTCCCGTTTATTTCAAACCGGCGTATACAAATTAAGTTCAACTTAATAACCATTGAGTCAGTATTATACACATATTTTAATAATACATTTGTACCAGGCAACTCTTTTCTAGGGGCATACAGGTTAGTTCAGAAATACGATGCAAATGTGTAATTAAAACAGTTTTTACTAAATCTGTTTTATCACGTTCTGTGCAGGTCTGAGACACAGTGCCTTTGAATGTTCAATTATTTACTTATCTTGACCACTAGACCGGTGTTGCTAAGTCTGAATTAAATTTTACGTAGAAAAGTATGTACATCTCACAGTGGACGTGTTTCACATGCACGTAGGCTGGGAAGGAGTTCTTCAACATAATGATGTGGATAATGAAGAGCATCGTCATAGTGAAAGAAAAAACATCCGTGATAAAACAGTGAACAACTAACATTGCTGGGTTTACATTCCCTACAATGGTTTTTAAAATCAGAAACAATATTAACAAGGTCAAGAGACAGGTCCGTCTCAGTTCTCGGAAACATGCGTTCAGTCAATGTATAGTGAACACTTGGAACAGTCTGCCAGACATGTTGTTAGTGCAGAAACTGTAAACCAATGTAAGATCAGACTGAACACTGCATGGGCAGTACAGAAACTGTAAATCAATCTAAGAGCAGACTAAACACTGCATGGAAAGACTACCCAATGAAGTTCACGACAGGTTGTTATGACAGCAATGGGTAGCAGGTATTATTCCGTCACCGATGTGTAAATATTGTTGTTACAGGATGCGCAGTTCAGTTCATAAACGAAATATGTCTAAATTGTCCAATGGCTTACACCGACGTTGGGTGCAGGTAAATAAAACATACAGTCAGTGTGGGACATTGGCTGGTAAGCGCACTCATATTCCAAAGTATAACACCACCCAACTATACAGGTCACACTACGCCTTTACGGATGGACACTAAGGTATGCCAGCCATTTAGGACAATGTGAAGAAATCGAAGAAATACATAACTAGTGTAGATCCAACAGAAACTAGGTTACTTCAAGACATGAATACACACGTGTTACATGTATTAGGAACGTCAATATCAACTATCAGACATTTATTTTATCAGATGTTAACATGATGTAGCATACATTTCACTTGTCTACTTGTCTTAGCGTCGTGGTAACACATCGCCCTAACTTAAAATGAAGGTAACACGGCGCTATGAAGTTCAGATAAATGTACTGAGATACAACAGTCCGAATGTCTTGTGTTTTCCATTAAATACGAGTTCCTTTCGAAAAGTGTAATGCTATATGTTTATAGTATAAGGTTTAAAAGTTTATTAACGGAGATATATGGGTATATACCAACTTTATTAATTAAGACCCATCGAAATATAACGCTCATGTAAATACGCCGGCTGTTGCGTCATTGTCAATAATATACATACATAGATGTTTCCAGATATGGCTGCATTGTTGCCGGGTATTGCTGCATTGTCAACAGTAGACATATAAGTTGTCGTATGTTGCTGCATTGTCAACAACAGACATATAATTTGTCGTACTATCATACTCAGTTCTATACAGTCATAACTCACTTGACTAGATTCCTCGCTTCCCTTAACACGGATGGTCCACTTGACTGTAATTATCCATTCAGTTTTCACAAAGGTCTACTTGACTATCACACTCTCTTCAACTTTCGGAAATGACGCGCTTTACTATTTTCGTACCCTTCAGTTTTCAGCGATGGCCCAGTTGAATACACTAATATTTTCTATTTCAGTGGTGGCCCACTGGACTATAATAATCTCTTCTGTAATTCTAACATCTTCTATTTTCAGCGATGGCCCGCATTCTCTGTTTAGCGACGGCCAACTTGACTATCATACTGCCTTCATATTGCAGTGATGACTATATTGACATTGACTATAATACATACTCAGCGATGGTTGTCCACTTGGTCATCATATTTTATTTTCAGCGATGGGCTAGTTGATTATATAATCTCAATTTTATTTTCAGCCATGGTCGCCAACTTGAGCATCATACTCAATTTTATTTCTAGCGATGGCCGCTATCTAAGCTGAGAGAATGAATTCTATGTTCAGCTATAGCTAACCACTAGACTGACTCTCTCACTTCTGTTTTCAGCGATGGCTGCTCACTTGACGATCAAGCTCGCCCATCTCCGGGTGGTCGAGATGAACGTCGCCCTGTACGACTACCTCTGTGACGTCATCGATGTGGTCAACCGGCACACCAGGTTCTGGCTCGACGACACCCGCTGCGCCTTCATGACCGACGCCCTCCGGTATATCCACGGCACCGACGACCTTGCCGCGGTTGTCGAGTCGGACATCCGGGTACACAAGGGCCGGCTCGTGCAGGAGATCGACCGGAACCGGGATCTGAGGCGACACGTGAACGCCATCAACCAGTACTGGTACTCTAAAGCGAAGGATGGAGCGGTCGTGCCTGGCTGCTCTTCTTCAGTTGTAAGTCTCTATGCATGCTAACACGTAGTACTTTACGGGTTAACAATTTGAAAGCTCAATATGACCACCGTACAAAGCGATACACCTACGATAAACGTATTGTAGTTGGAACTGTAAGTTTGCGCTGTACGGCGAGTGTATTTCTTGTAGACTCGTTACAAAACACAATTAGGTGTTCCATGGTCATCGCCAAGCACGGGTAACAGAAAACAAAATACACTACATATGCGAACTTCTTCATTAGTGTCAACTATTAAGCCGATATTGCCACAGTCGTGATACAGTGATCACAATGATGTCCGTACGGCTGTGTGCGTTCCGGTAGACGTTGTGTTATAGACAGCTGACCACACAGTCGGGGTGATCATTATACAAACACTGAGCCTGTCACGGTGTTGTCATTATAAGACTTGATTCATCAATCAATTACTTACCCTGTTTGCTATGTGCATATCGCGACGTGTTTCCGTGCAGCGCCAGATATTATTTTCACATTCACGGCACTAACTAACCTACTATTATATTTATCCCGTCAACACTACAAATAGCTTTAAAATGCAAACAAAATAACCTCAGTCGCATCCGCAAAATCGGAGAATCGACTAGCATGACAACATAACATATTCATACGCAGTGATTAGGCCGTATTGACAGGATGTCAAACATGTTTCACTGCACCGTGTTTCACGGCACATACGCACTGTGTTGACGGGATACTACTGTTTGTTCTGTAATAATTACGTTCCGTGTTTGTCTAATACATACTGTAGTATCACAAAGGTTCGTCTTGTCACTGTGTGTTGTGCCTATTCACTGACTTCCAGTTTCAGTCGCTGCCATCTACTATTGCAGCGCCATGAATATAACTTGAACCCGATGTCAACTGTATGCATTATCATAACTGACTAAATGAGAATATGGTGTGATGGTAATGCGCAATAGTTTTGTAAAATACCAGTTTCTTTTGGGAATAAAGGCTCTCCAGAAATCCCTAGTTAAAGTAACAATCAACGTTATATTCACATCCATTTTTGTTCTGCGAAATGTGTGAGTTGTTTCTATAATCATAGCTGTTAGTATTCTCCGAAACATTTATTTGAAGGTTATAATCCGCCAAAAATCATATACATGTAACCATGCCGTTATAGACAAATTGTAGTATATCTATTTATGTGACAAACATATCTCAAATGTTTCTTCTACAACGCTCTTACACTTGCTCACTGCACATGATCATGTACCCAAGATCAAAATTACACCGGAGTTACATTATCACATGCACGTACATTACTGATAAATATGAAATCAATTAATATTCCATCTAAACAATACTCCACTGTATAACTGTCTAATATACAATATGGCTATGCCATAGTTTTCGTGAGTCCCTTGGCGTTTCACAGTATTGCAAATGATCAGTTGATACTATGTGTGTGTATACTCCAAGGGGCTGTTTCACATAGCTTCGTACAACTAACATGTTCGTAAGTTCAAAATTATGATTTTACATTAGTGATGTTTTCTTGTAAACAATTATTGGATTTACATTTATTGAGCATAGACTGCGATTGCAGCCTCTGCTCAATAAATGTAAATCCATCAATTGAAATTTCCAGACGATCCTAAATTTGCACTTACGAACATCTTAGTCGTACGAAGTTTAGCTAAACTGGCCCCAGTTACGTACGTGCCACGACAAGCATCGTTTACTGTTCCCACATGCTCATGGATGCTTGTACTCCAACTAACTACACATTCCGTATTACTTGTATGTTTGAACATCATTCTCAACTGTACACTCTGTAACGTGTAAGGACAATTCCTGTGTGAAAGTTGGTATTGCGTGACGTGTTTGGCCCCACTTCAAACGTGCATCGTGTATGCATCGTGTGTGTTACTTGTGCTATGCCAGAGAATGGGAAAGTATAGGCATACAACCTCATTGACGTGTTTGTTGTTTGGTGGCTATGTTATAGTCCGTGGTATTTCACAGTATTGCAACTTATCAGTTGATACTATCTGTGTGTATACTCCTGTTCTAAACTATATGTATATATCCCATCTGCATATACCCACATTCTTTGTCGCTATTTTATAGTCCGTGGTATTTCACAGAATTACAACAAATCAGTTGATACTCTGTGTGTGCACATAATCCAGTGTATCCTTTAACGGGTCCACTTGGTCATGGATGATTGTACGCAAATTGACTACACATTCCGTATTACTTGTATGTTTGAACGTCATTCTCAACTGCAAACTCTGTAACATGTAAGGACAATTCCTGTGTGAAAGTTGGTATTTCATGACGTGTTTGTCCACTTCAAATGTCCGTCGTGTATGTTACTGGTGTTATACCAGGCATACGGCATCGTTCACTTATTGTGTGTTGTTTGTGTGTGTTTGTTATATGTTAATGTTGTTGTTCTCCTCACCAGATCTATAGGTTGTGCCGCACTGACGTGAACAAGGACCTCCCAGAGACCGTGCCTGTCACAGAGTTGTGTAACCAACTGCTCCACACATACTACTACAAGCATGGTAAGACATCGGTGCTCCCACCACTAACTCACCTCCTTTGTTTCAGGACCGCGGCCTTCGCCGTCGTTATTGACGGCAATCATCTACGATGACGTAAACCGCCTGTCGTGACGATATCCGGCTTACATTATTTCTGAGCTTACATTGTTCTCAGTTTTCAGAAACCATAGCATTCACTAAAATGAGTGTCGCAATGTATTCGCCAACGGGTCGACTGTGCTATTCGCGGATGTAGTATTTGTTATTCCTGTCATCGTTCGCCTTATGGTTGTTTGTGTTACTGTCATTTGTGTGAAAGTGGAGTGTGGACGTGGAGTCACAATAATTAATGTAGTTAATCCCTACCTCACCACGGTACACTGTATCACGTTGCCTATGTCATACGTTGTTTCTGTAGCATAACAGTGTCCACCACATAAACGATTGGTACCGTTGGATAAAAGAATGCATGCGGTATATTTCGTTATTGTTACGAAAGTCCAACTAGATGTGAGTCAATGTATTTGAGGTCCACATCTGATTTGTTTGTTTCCCCCATTCCAGACAGCGACGTGGTGGACGTATTGCCCCTGCTGCTGATGTCAGACGAAAGCCCCGCCCCCAGAAAGTGTCCTCCAGTCACAGACGAGTCGGACGCTGGTGTGAGGAGGCTTGAGCCAGTTCCTGCGCTGCAGCAGCCAATCAGCGTACGCCTAATTGCACTCAGCTCCACCCTGACACCTGGGGTCGACGAGGACGTGTTTGATTTTCCCGCCACTACAGCACCGGAACCAGACGAGGACACGACTACGCGTGCTCCGTGCACCGTGCTGAGTGGGACAGACCAGGAGGCGAGATGTCAACAGGCGGCAAAGGCGATGGAGGAGAAACGTCAGAGGATGTCACAGTGGCTCACAGATAAGGTGGGTTGGTTTGCTATTCATCTAGGATGTGTTTTAGCTTCGTACACATGACATACGACAGACGTCGGGCTCCAGGCATTACTGTAATAACGCTTAAGGACCCGTGTGACACCTGATCATCGTTCGATTCAAACATACTTCGTTCCTAAATTTGATGGGATATATGTATAAGATATATGTGAACATTAGCTTGTTAGTGTTTACTATACGGCCTATGGAGTTGCTATGTCGGCCATCTTAGTGTGTACAAGCCATCAGTCAGTGTTACCTGTTGTGGCGTTTAAAACATACCACAGATTATATGACATATACATAAATACAACTTGGTGCAATATCTTCGAAATACGTTAAACAACAACATCATATGGGTTGTTTTTCATAACACTTATATACCCATTCTGATTTGTAATTTCTTTTTGGGAATCCAGCAATGGTTGTGTAACAGTAAGTTAATACACAGTATTGTCAATATATACCTGTATTGCCATGCATACTGTATCAATTCCAGTGGCATGTACATGTAAACAGTTATCTCTGTGTATTGTCACTGGTGTCTACTCGCCTACTATGCGAGTAAATATGGCTTTAGCTATGGGTAACGTGTACACTAACGGTAAACTGTGCATCAGATTGAAAAGTATACACATTGATATTTACTATGAGACTGATTGGAGAAATGCGCAGATATCTCGTCGTTTATATAGTTTGCTGGCATAATATGTATAGCACGCTGTTGTCATATTATATGATATATTGCACCAACTTGTATTACTTTTACTGTCATATTATTTAATGTATGTGTCAAACGTTGGCAGTGGTGAAACTGTACAATGGCTTGTACATACAAAGATGGCGGAGATGGCAACTATTCACATAATCTATTATTCATATATCACATCACTCTTATGAAGCAACTATCATTGAAGCCACGTGATTCTGTCTATGACGTAGGTCCTTTAAATTCACAGTGTAATAACGCAGTGCACACAAAGGATTAATGTACTGCCGTAAACATATGTAACAGAGACCGCTAGCATACAGACAACATGTTACGTTCGTTAAGTGATCAGTACAGCTTCAATGCATGATGCTGCGCTTATGCAATAACATAATTTAATATTTATGATGACTTATTATGATACTTGTTAAAACTCATTGACTTATTTCATAAAAAATGAGGGCTAACCGTGTTAATCATTTGAAATCAGTAAACTTGTATATATATACATTAAATCATCACTCACCCTCACTTCCGTTGTTTCTGTTATAGTATGTTACAGTTCGTTATGTGATTCGACAATAAACGTGTAAATCGTTTTGTTCTTGGAAGGAAGAGATTATATAACACAGTATATGTTATATAAATGTTCTTAAATATAAAGTCATCCACGTGTACCTTGAACTGTTCCTTGTACACTGTTCGGTATTTGCTCTACATGTATTTGTATTACAACATGTTTTTTATCTGACACTCAATCAACCATCCAACCGATCGATAAATAATCGATCCATCAACAAAACAAATATTAAATAATTATGCAAAACTATCGCCATGCCGTGCTGTGTTAGAAAACAAAGCTTCAGCCATAGTTGTTCACATGTCCCTGTCTATCATATAAAGCCTGCTGTAGTTACTTGTATGTCAGACAAGGTGGCAGTCACGAACTACATGTAGTACCGACATTGCATTGACCGGTGGTAAGTGGTAAGTGGATAGTGCAATGTTGTGCTTTTCAAAATGATATTCGAATACCACCGACTAGTGTTGCATATCAGATAAAATGTGGTCATACTTGCAGCGCTCAAGATAAGCTGCGTATTTGCTTAAATACCCAATTAAAATTGCCAAAAACCCAAATGAAATCAGAAGTAGTGTGAGTATCAAAAAGCAATACAAATATTGTGGTACCTTTATCATGCTACAGAAAACAATAAACAGACCAAAAATATAGCATATTGTTCTTATATTCCATGAAAACACATCTTAGTATTTCATTAGAATTGTCTCCAAGGAGACAATTCTAATGAAATACCAAGACATGTTTTCATTTCGAAGCAAATTATGCAATAATTGCTGTCTGTTGATGTGTAAACAGTAGTGTGATTTTATTTTACCCAATTCAAATTTTGAAATACCCAATTGCTTCAGAAATGATGGAGTGACAATACTCAATTGATAATTCCTTATCTGGAGCCCTGATACTTGCTTATGGTTTCCATTTCGTTGCAATGTGTTTTATTTTTGTCGGAAATGTGTGTCGCTTGCGCTATCAATCTGTGAGGACTGAGAGCGCAATAACTGTCACTGACTAACACATGTACACTGTCAGCTACTTAATAGTGAACGATGTTGTGACATTCTGGTTTGTCGGTTCATCCATTATTGCAACATTTTGCGAATACTATAGCTAGGCCATCCATTACCAGTGTTGTACATACTTGCTTGAATGTCAAACCATGGAGGCACTAGGGTTGTATTTAATATTGTCGATTATGCCTTTGACCAACTACCTGTATCAACGTTTAGTAGTCATAATTGCATTAATCATGGTTTTCATATTCTGTTTGCAGGCTTTGAGTAACCAGCAGAGATGTGGTCGTAAGAGGAAGGCGCCGATGATAGATACGCTAATACCCAAGGTCAAACGACAGAGGACGATGCAGACAGGACCCAGACACGAGCCGCCAAGAACCATCCTGAGAATCTCCAGGAAACAGAACCACTGGGCCGTCGACAATCGCGGAGCTCGGTCTGGGTACAAGAGGAACGGCTAGACCTTAGGACAGTGAAAGGACGCTGTTTTATCAGTGCGGTTTGAGATGAGGGAGAGAGTGTAAAGTGAAAGGACGCTGTTTTAACAGTGCGGTTTGAAATGACGAGATAGTGTGAAGTTAAAGGACGCTGTTTTAACAGTGCGGTTTCAGATGAGGAGAGAGTGTGAAGTGAAGTGAAAGGACGCTGTTTTATAAGTGCTGTTTGAGATGAGGAGAGAGTGTAACGTGAAAGGACGCTGTTTTAACAGTGCGGTTTAAGATGAGGAGAGAGAATGTGAAGTGGAAGGACGCTGTTTTAACAGTGCGGTTTGAGATGAGGAGTGTGAGAGAGAGTGAGGAGGAGACGATGTGAAGTTAAAAGACGCTGTTTTAACAGTGCGGTTTGAGATGAGGAGAGATAATGTGAAGTGGAAGGACGCTGTTTTAACAGTGCGGTTGGAAGGAAGCAATGAGATATGGTGAGTAAGCACATATCTTCAAATAAAAACAGTCGATCTGGTTCATGGACACAACACTGATTAATGGATTGTAATTAACATTTATTGATACAGCGCTTGTCAAAGTTGGTAACATGTGTCTGGTCTCTGGAAATGTTGCAATGTCTGAGCTAATGTCAACAAATTAAGTATTACAACAGTATGCAATGATATATCGGGTGGATACAAAGATTACGTTCAAATTCCCATATCTCACTATTATGTATAGTAGTTCAATATAATTTCTCATAGTATCACTTCACACAATTATCTAAAATAAAATATCATGCTCCAAAAATGAAAATGCCGGTCCGGGAATACCAAAAAAATGGAGAATTCCACAAAGTAAACCGGCATGCCAACGTTTTCAGCATCAAAGCATTGTTGTGCTGTAGATGTGCTCAAATATACAATCTCGCACGTCTGAAAGAAACTGATTTTCTTTATATTATCTATTTCCAAATGGCCATCCCTAATTTGCATTTTCTGTCGGGTATTGTCAATCTGTAATTTTTCAGTTCGCTACATATTGGTGGACTTCCGAATTTGACCCCTTTCTTGTTTGTTCTAAGTTATACGTATCACAAACGTCTGAATGTATAAACCTGCAATGTGTCGTGTATGAATATAAATGAGTGTAGGTTCCAAAATGAATACATGAATCCAAACTGTAACTGGCATTATTACTTAGAAGTGGTCAGAACTTTTTGATTAACCCTCGTTCAATTAACGTCAGCATTTCAAGCTTTGGATCATGGTTTTTAATATTTATCACCACATGATTATTAGCAAAGTTACTGAGTTGATACTTTCAGGTGTCTGAGACAATTGCACGAGACGACACTGTAGCATGTATACTGAATGTGTGTACTTAGTTTCTCAGATATGACAATTTGAATGCTGAGGTCAATTGTGTAAATGACGTCAACGATTGACAAATGTTTCAGAGTATATTCGGAATTATATTCCGCATGTACTCTGGAAGTTTTGTCAACTGTTGACATTATTTGTGAAAAATATTGTAAATATGTAAACGTTTTTGATGAAATTACGCAGATGTCCGAAGGTACAAAATCACATGGCGTGTCTTATTTTATCGACTGTGTTGCGTTGTAATTAAGATAATTTAATTAAGAAACGTTTCATGAACTGGACAAGATGATTACATTTTGCAGTCACGTGACAAGTTTAATGGTAAGAATATTCACCATACAAATCATTACTTTATTCATGTTTACTACATTCACTCTTTTTCATAAGGACCTGGGTGTGAATATAGAGAATAGTAGGTTAGTGCCGTGAACTGGGAAAACATATCTGGCAAGGCTTAGGAAACGGGATGGGCGAGGCTCTCTAGTGATTATTATTAAGTCAAATGTAACCGTTTAGACCATCCGTGCTACGCGTTTTTCACCTGTGGTTAATGTAATATAACAATTACTTCAGCAATACTTTATAGGAATAGTTATACTACAGTTCGTCTTCTTTCCTTCAGTGCAATACAGTTTGATTACAATATAAAGCACAACGTATGCCCTATTCATACTACATGTTCACATGGGCTACAGTTGTCTCAAAACAATAAGACTCTTTTTGTCATGGAGTGTTATAGTTCTATGTTTAGAACGGCGTCAAATCTATTTTTGCAATCTGTTATTCTCTTTATTTGCTCACCAACAAAAACAAAGTTGATGAGATTTTGTCACACAGAACTAGGGTATGTTATAGTTATATTGTGCAATTTATTATGGTCGTCAGTCGCAGAATTTATTTTTTCACTTTCAATAATTCTATATCTATTATCAGCTATATAGGAAATGCAGCAGTATTAACTCACCAACCTTGCTGTTTAAACATCGATAAATAAATAAATAAATTTGTAACACAATACGTATTACTTATATCTTGTTGTAACACCAACCCCCACCTGTCATCTGACAAAAGGGACCGGAAGACATTTGCGACCAGTCTAGCCCCTGATCAGCCTGCGCATCCGCGCAGTCTGATCAGGGCCTACACTTACCGCTGTTCAGTCGCTGGAATATCTTTACTGCCATCAACCATAGATTAGAACGCCGATGCCCAGACTGGTCTTGGTCTACACAGGTCGCTATGGTCATAACCTCCATTTGTTTTCCGTTTACAATCACAATTGGTGATGTAGATGGAAGAAGGGGGCTAATACCATTTCCCACTTACTCCTTCAATTGTGTCACTCCCCATCCCCGACATATCGCCTGGATCAGGGTGTGGCAAACCAAATGCACAAAAAATGTAATAAATCATGTTTTGGAGCGTAAACCCTATTTCGGTTTCCCAATCCCTAGTTTAGGGCTAAAACTGCCAATCGCAATCCCAAATGGTAGTTTTCTTAACCCTTTCAACACCACAGGCCTGTATAGTGGTATTGGCAAACAGTTAAGATCCAGATGAGCCGGCTCGTGACGAGACGTCTCATCAGGATCTGCACTTTATGCAAGTAATTTTCATACTGTTTAAAACAAAAACACACCCTTTTCATAAATGTACTGGTCTGAAAATCATTTTTTGACGGTTGAATTGGTTTCAAAATTAACATAACAACATCCATTCCAGTTACTTATGGGTGGAAGCGTTAAACCCTAGTTTAGGCAATTGCTGTGCAGTTGGCACAGAAATCACAGATTCTGCTCTCAAACTCAGTCGCCAAATGCACAATAATTCCCCCGAGACCTATTTATTAAACCATGGTTTAGTCTCCAAAAACATACTTTGAGTAAGTATTGTGAATTTGGTCAGAAATCATTTGAGTCCATAACTTGGGTTTATTAAGATTGCTGGATTGCAGTCTCAAATGGCAGTTTCTGGCCAGATGCACAATAATTGCTCAAACTAGGACTTTGGAGCATAGACCATGGTTTAGTCTCTGGGAATTACATGTATTGCACACTTGGCCAGAAATTATTTGAGTCCATAACTAGGGTTTATCAGTCACAGTCACATTTACACGACCTTATCAAACGGCGTCTTAAGCGCCCACGTATGTAGAAACAGGGGCCCGTTTCACTAAACTTCGTACGACGAAAATGTTCGTAAGTGCAAATTTATGATCGCCTGCAAATTTCAATTGATGGATTTACATATATTGAGCATAGGCTGCTCAATAAATGTAAATCCAATAATGAGTTGAGCACGAGCATGTGTACTGAACTGTTCTGTAACCTCGGGTCCGGGTACGTACACGACAGAAGTGTGGCTGTGAATGGAGAAATGGGGCGTGTGACACGTGTGACCAGCGTAACTAACTCCTGATCTAATAGTGGTCATACCCCTGTAGTCTGATAACGATCTATATTGCTCATTAGGTGCTGAACATGACCCATATCTAAAGTATAGACTCAGAATGTTGGAGCTAATATCAGAATTTGTCCAGTCAACTGATATATTTTCATAAAACTCATAGCTTCCACCTACCATATAAATAACTACAGTATTTGACATAATTAAAATAGTCTGTAAATTTCGCATTAACAATGTTTTATTGTAAACAATTATTGGATTTACATTTATTAGTCACAGGCTGTATATGCAGCATACGCTCAACATATCCATCAATTCGAATTTCCAGGCGATCATAAGTTTGCACTTAGGAACATTTTAGTCGTATGAAGTTTAGTGAAACGGCCCCCCTGGGTGGCTCGATAACACGATCATCTACTAGTAGTATATCTAAACGTTTAAATAAAAGTTTTCAATTCCGCATTTGCTATGAAACTTTCATGACTTTCGACGTCATTTACGGAAAATATCGTACATTTTGTGAAACGTTTTCATGAAATATCGCACATGTTCTTAGGAAAAAAAATCACATGGCGTGTCTCCTATAAAACAGCGGTAAATGGGTCATATTACAAACACGTCACTAACGATACATGTAAACGTGACAACAAAGGTACCGACTTGGAACGCTCAGTGGGAGAAATTGCCAACCTGCCGTCTCCAAGACAAGTAAATGTTGTGCTCTAAGACACGAGCATTATAAAACAGTAAATGCATTCATGAACACGTGATACCTTTATATAGTGGCCGGTGCTGGTGTAATGTAACGGACCTGGCAACAAATGGCGGGTAATGGTGTCGTTAGCGAGACTGACGCGTCGGCGCATCGCGGATCCACGGAATCGGCCAATCTGATTGGCTGAGTCCGTCAATCCACGAGGCACGGATGGGTGGTTTCCGGTAATGACACCAGCAACCAACTGGCGTTAATTCACTATAAAATGACGGGGGGACAGCTTTTAGACTTGTTCCGTAAATATCCATAAAGCTACATTATCACCAAGTGTCTGCAATTTAAGCATGATAAAACCTCATAAACTGGTCCCAGAGACGATACTAATGATGTGTATAATATCACATAATTAGTGTCGTATCTGAGACAGGTTCCTGTGCATAAAACCACTGGGAAAATGGGAATAAGCAAGAGACTCACCCAGGTCGGATCATAGCTTGTCCCACTCCCTGTTATTCGGTATAGGTAGCACCGTATCAGAGCATGTATATCAGAACTCCAGATAAGATTTGTATCTAAAGAGCATAAAAAACCCATATTTCAAATGCAATTGCGTAATTTACTTTTGCAAATGTATTATTGATTGTCTTCCTTATTAAATAGTGAACACATGATACAAATAATATCATTTGAAAAGTCACTTGTTTGAGCTGCAAAGGTTTTTGCAGCTCAATTAAGTACATTTTCCACTTATATTACAGTATTTTCAGTACTGATTTTGAAAATCAATGAGTATTTTCATATTGCTGTGAGTATTTTGTACTCCGACTTTTGATAATCAATGCGTATTCTGCTCGTATCGTCGTCTTGTCTTGCCGTGATAAACGTGTATATATCTGGTTGCGGTCGGTCAAGTAGAAATTGAGTTATTGCGTGGACAATTGGAGATAAGTCATCCATTGTTTTTGAAAATGAATATGGTTATTTGTCTTGCCGAATTTGGTTTCAATCGGTCAAGTAAACTTAAGATTTTTGAAATTGAATAGGGTTCTATGTCCTGCCGTGATAAATATGTATACCAAATCTGGTTATGATCGGTCAAGTAAAAATTTAGTTATTGCGTGGACAAGGATACAGAGTGAAAATAGACTTCCATCATAGACCTGGATCTACACTGGTCACAAATCCCATAAGCCCCCTTTCTCCAGTCACAGCCACATTTCATAAGAAAGGAGATATTTTCTTATGAAATCAGTCAACGGGGTTATAAACTTCAGACCAATCCAGCACAAAGTACAGGTTATATTTATTGCATAAGTACATGGTTATACATTGAAGCTTTACTGATCTCCAAACGTATCTTCTGAATATTTCTCATTTACATATTGATTAGCTTATATTACTCTAGTGTAAAATATAATTTTAACCCTTGCAATACTGAATAGCATTGTGCAGTCTCCTGATTATTTTTTTAGTTTCCATTGTAATCAACACAAATCATAGTTTGGCAAGACATTAGAATCATTTCCAATGGAAATGATTCTTAAGTTCTGTCAAACTATGTTAAAGGTACATGCCCACTCAGTAGGCACACACTGTTCTTTACAGGAATTCAATAATTAAGTCTACACTTGTGTCACTATTCCACCAGTTCTAAAATGTACAAGTGCCCGCTATACAGATATAATAAATTAGTAATATATATGTTACTGATAGTGACTCGCGGTGGTTTCTGGCTATTATCATATGCAAATGCGGCATGATATTTTTTAATTAATTATACTAATTAAATGTGTCAGTGTGGACATTTACATCTGATATAACATGTATAATAATGCAAATATATATCTGTCATAATCTGTATATAATTGTTAGAACTGATGGAACAGTAACACAATTATACACATAATGTATTTAATTCCTATAAAGATCAACTCCAATGTCACCACGGACAATCAATAAGGCGAAACGTGCGAGCATCTAATACCCGCATACCGGGAGTTCGTTAGCCGTGTATAATTCCCGCGTGTGAAATATATTTGTCCTGTCTAATTCCCTATCTATGCACACCCCCCCTCCCTCCCCCCTCACCCCAGCGGGCATCAGTACTGACAATACGTCATGGGACGTAATCTTACAATTGACGTTCGACAGAGTTGTCTTCTGGAATTGGCCGAGTTATCTCCCTCCTGACGTTACCACGCGACGTCACAGACGCCATTTTGTTTTTCCAAACAAAACAACGTTGCCAATTGCTCTCACATGTTTTAGTTGTTCTAGCGATTTCGAGAAGGTTTCTGCTGCATAATTATAACATTTAGCATCTCAATATCTCAGGTAACGAACTTGTATCAATAATTCACCGTGAACGTAGACGCATGCAGCGTAGAACTTACGTAGACGGATCATTCTTGATGCTGGAAGTGGGTGGGGTAAAAACAATCAACATCGATCTTCGTTATAAACCACTCCAGTAGCCTATTTCATCAACATTGCAAAGTATACTTTCCTAGCAAAGTATACTTTGAGGGAGAAATTTTCAATTTTATAATAAATTTATTAATTTTTATTATACTGAATTTATTACATTATCACAGCCAATTTGGCTGTGATAATGTAATATCATACGATCCTCTAACTTCGATAGCCGCACAGATTCGAGGCCATTTTTATTTTCTCGTTCTATCGCGAGATTTACGGGTTACGTCACTTCCATTACACTTGTGCGTTCAACCGGAGCCAGATGAAAGGTCACACATGCCAAGTTAGAAAAATGTGATTTAAACAGGACTAATATATTGCCAAACAACACAACACATCTAAATGTTGTGTTTTCCACTAATCCCATTAACCCCCTCCATTAAAATCCGGATTTCGATAGGAAAACTTACACATAAATGAGTTCGCTTGAACCCGTATGCTGTTTACATGTTTATCAATGGAGGTCACGTAATATTTGTAGGTAGAAAGGCACTAATAATGCAGGAATATGGATTTTCATTCAGTCACCACCTTATCATATTTTTTTTAAATTGTCACTTTTAAGTTCGTCCACATCAGTCCCAATACCTCCATTTATCAGCAGATATATGCAATCTGGTCTCTGTTTTTGTTATTCCCATTGTGGACGAGTACCACATGCAGAAGGGATTGAAATGTCTTACTCCAAAAATAGACATTACCACTTTAAAAAAGTATTAAAACCAACAAGTTGAAACTTCATATTGTTTAATTTGTTTAATCTAGCAAATTATATTTTCCAAGTTGGCAATCGTTTGTCTAATCATTTAAGTTCGAAACAATATGTATCGTGACCCCTGAACGCAATGGTACATTATGCAGACACAATTTGTGGTGTTTTCCAACCGGGCACCTGCACCGGAAGAGCATATGACGTCATAGGGTCAGAGGTCGCGACCTTTCACGGTACGCTGGAGGCGGCCATTTGTAGACGAGCGTGTTTTGAAAGTAAACAATTGCATTTCTCCGTGCTTTTGAAGCCAGTAAACGCAATATATACAGATAATTGGATTATATTTGCATGTAACTAATAAAAAAGGTTTATACTCTATTATTTATTACGCATGTTGTTTAATATCGTTAGAGTCTCGAATTATGAGCAGTCCAGGATACATTCAGTATAATAATTCTGCATACTTGTAATCATGAAATATGTGCATTTGTTAGTTCTATATGAAATAATGCATTTTAGGAAAAATAAATGATTACTCCCTCAAAGTATACTTTGCTAGTAAAGTATACTTTGCAATGTTGATGAAATAGGCTACAGGACAAGTTACAGCCTGAATCATTATACTCGAGTGTGATGTGTTGTGAAATACTATTCCAACACGACCATTGTGATTTTATTGCGGCAAACATATTTTTAGCTCTCACGTTAAAATCGTTTTTCGCAAGAAAACCAATATGGTCAATTGACTTTCATCAAATAAATAGTTGTGGGGAGGGTGACTGTTTTCATTTGTGTTATTTTCTGAAAGAAAAAGCACTTACATTTTAATATTATTAACAAACATTATATTATAAACAAACTTCCTGTAAATCCTGCTGGTCTCTGGCTTCTAAAGCTGCCTCTTTTGCAAGTCGATCATCGACATCGATGTTATTGCCTTAAATGACAGCATGGCCTGGAGTGGTGTCCAATCTAATTTAATTATATAGTATTCCTTTATTTTCAGTCCTGTACGTGCATTTTACTCGGTATTTCAGTTATAGTTAATGATTAATGAATAACTATCTGCCTGCTAGTTTAGTGCCAATAGAGGTCTGACTGTCAGAGAACACATGTAGGAGTTCTGGGGCCCGTTTCACTAAACTTCGTACGGCTAAAATGTTCGTAAGTGCAAATTTAGAACCGTCTGGAAATTTCAATTGATGGATTTACATTTATTGAGCATAGTCTGCATATGCAGCCTATGCTCAATAAATGTAAATCCAATAATTGTTTACAAGAAAACATTGTTAAAGTGAAATCATATTTTTGCATTTACGAACATTTTAGGCGTACGAAGTTTAGTGAAACGCACCATGGCCCAGTTCTAGACGATTCAACTCCACTCAGGACCATGTCAATTGCTAATAGTTATCCAGTAGAATGGAAGAACGGCTAGAAACTAGTCTTTTGAGTTCTGTCTTACATCTCTGTGTGTATAACGTTGCTCCTGCCACACAGGGTCCAATAGTAGAGACGAGCTACTATATAAAAATGAGAGTTCGTTACCATGCTTGTGAACGTTACTTTTTCAACAGTTTCCTATAGGTTTTGACCTCAGGAACAAGAATCCGAAGGTGCCCCAGAAATCTGACCATGTTAAAGGTCATTTTTTGTGACCTTGAAAGGTCATGAGAGGTCAAATTTTGGCAAAATACTAACTTTTTAACGGAATGTTATAGAAAGGTAATGTTGGTGTCAAATGAAAGTACTAGACATGCCAAGTATTTTTTATTATTTGACCAATTGTATATGGTCAATAGTTTGCCCTCTAGAGGTCAATAGAGGTCAAATATACGGAACATGCCAAGCAACTTTTATTTGCAATACAATTAATAGACTCGATAGTGTGACATCTGGAGGTCAATAAAGGTACAACTAGAAGTTTCGAAAAATACATACAGCACTGATACAAAATGCGTAGTCCGAAAATCCGTATTAAAGTTTTCATCTACCGTATACAATATAAGTATGCACCGTTGTGTGATGGAAAAATAAACGACAAATACCATGAACAGAATGCGCAGAATCAGCACGGTTTAAATCACTGGCTTAAATGCGCATCCGCGCAGTCTGATCAGGGCCTACACTTCTCGTCATTGAGTAAAACATAATTATATAATTACATTAATGTCGTTATATCTGATATATGTCTACATGGCTGACATCCTAGAACCATAGAATCCAAGTTCTGTACCGCATTAGAAAGTGAGACTACAAGTAGCTGCGTTTATTATTTGCAGTTAAAGCAGCATCTACTGTTATTTTGGCGAAAATAACGATAGCGTTGTTAATGAGATTCAGTGAAATGAAATATACAAGTTTACATTAGGCATTTAGCAGACTGCGCTTTCAGCAACAGTCTGTGTCTCATCTATTGACTATCGTCAGTTCTATCAATGTTTTGACTTTTCAATATTAAGATCCATAATATACATGTATTGTGTTTAACCGACAGGTTGTTAATTGTATTTGACCTTAATACTTGCTCCGCTTTCCGTCACGATTATGGACTGGACTCTCTGAGCCATTTGCCAAAAAGCAACCGAAGAGAAACTGAATTGTCCACTGTCGAGTAAACATTCAGGGCATAAAGCGGTGTACTCAGAATTTTTGGATAAGGCTCGCAGGTTCAAAGAGTTAAATTTGATGCCGATTGAATTCGATGTCGAAAATGCATTTCATGTGGTATGTGAGGAAAACAGTGCATCATGACATCATGATATACAGTACCATCGTGACTGCTTAACTGCATACGAACGGGCATATACTAGGAAGATATCGCCTGCACGAGTTGAGTTTTCAACAACTGATTTAACAAAGGAGGAAATCATGAGTAAAATAGAGGATGACATAGCGAGTGGGGTCACTGTTTTCTCGATGCGTGATTTAATAAATGATTACCAGACTCTGCTCGGCCACACTGTATCTACTGTCAACCACACACGCCTGAAACATGACATTCTCATACGTTTTCCAGATTTCCAAGAGCAGTTAGGGTCTCGACGTTGCATTTATTTGATAGCCTTCCGATAATATTACTCTGATCGCCAATTCTGCCTCAATACTTGTGAAGGCTGCAATGATTTGTAGACGGGCAGTATCTTCAACAAGACCTTATAAATTTGATGGGAGCTTACATCCAAGTCATGAGATAGTTCCCCCACAAATGGCACAGCTGGTGCGCCTCCTCCTCTATGGATACCAAACAAATGCTGATAATCCCATTTCAAACCCAGAGGAATCTATTTCCGAACTTATTGTCTATAACATGGATACTTTGATAAGCCACGGAATGCGGGAAACCCCATTTCCTTTACACGTTGGCATCTGGTTACACAGTCAGACCCGTAGTAAGAAGCTTATCAAATGCATGAGTGAGATGGGGATATCTGTTTCATTCGACAGAGTTCTTGCAATAGAGAAACGATTGGCAGAGATAGTGGCCAATCAGGCTCGAATAGATGGCGTTGTTTGCCCACAAAACATGCAGAAGCAGCTGTTTACTGTAGGTGAACTGGACAACCTTGATCACAACACGACGTCGCGCACTGCCAAAACGTCGTTTCATGGAACCGGTATCTCTGTGTTCCAACAACGGACAGTGAATACCCGCGGGATACCACGAGATACACTCGCCTACAACGACGTGTACGAGAGCACGTCACAGCAACTGCCCGACAGTTACACTGTAGTTCCACCATTGACACGGTCGCTGGTAACGGATGTTCAACCTACGCGTGAAAAGGGTGAGTCTCTCCCCGAAGTTATACACAGAGAGGTGCTGGTGGAAACAGAGTGGAAGAACCACGTATTGCAGTTACTGTGAGATGACACTGATGCTGAGCCTCAAATGAAAGCTATGTGGTCATCTTACCACGCGTCTCGAACACTGAATACACCTTTGCCACTACCAGCTGCTACATGTATGTGTTTTACGAGTCTTCCTCAAATCCTGGTATGGTGAAACATGGCATGGAGATTGTCAGTCAAGTAGTCCAGTTCTTGAATCCTAGCCAGATTCCCGTTATGGCTGTTGACCAACCTCTTTATGCTATTGCCAAAAAGCTTCAGTGGACATATCCAGACGAACATGGTGAAGAGAAATTTGTTGTTCTCATGGGAGGTATACATATTGAAATGGCACTGTGGCATACACTTGGAGACCTTCGTCACGACAGCGGATGGGTCGAAAAGGTTGGGCTCTTGCCGAAAAGAGAACCTTGTATGTACACCACTGTGCAAATTTCCATGTTTAGGGTGATGCACATGACAGTAGAGAAGCATGGCTTCTAGTGTTAGCATGGGTATGGGTTGACTGTCAGCAATGTGTAGAAAGTATAACACACACATAATCTGATCTGATTTTACCGTCGAGACCGACATTTTGACTGTATCCCCCCCTCCCCAATAGGTCACACTGTCACATTTTTCATTGTACTCGCGGTATAAAAGCTTGATTGCTTCAGCGTTTTCATTTGACACCAATATTAGCTTGCTATGACACTCCATTTATAAATTGGATTGTACCCCTATTTCACCATTTTCAACATATATATTGACCTCTATTGACCTCTAGAGGTCAAACTATTGAACATATCAAATTGGGCAAGGAATAAAAGTTGCTTGGATTATCATCAAGTGCTTTCATTTGACACTAATATTAGCTTTCAAAGGTTTTACGTGGAGAAATTATTTGTTACCCCTATTTGTCCCTTTATTACCTATATATCGCCCTCTAGAGGTCAACATATAAAACATATCAAATTGGCCGAAGAATAAAAGTTGCTTGGATTATCAAATTCTTTCATTTGACACCAATATTAACTTCCTATGACCTTCCGTTTTCACCCATATTTGTCCATGTTTAGCCTATATATTGACCTCTATTGACCTCTAGAGGTCAAACTATCGAACATATGCAATTGACCAAAGAATAAAAGTTGCTTGGATTGGCCAATGCTTTCATTTTCTACCAACCTTAGCTTTCTATGACATTCCACTAGAAAGTTTCCCCTGTTTGACCTCTAATTACCTTTCAAGGTCAGGTCACGAAAAATGACCTTTAACGAGGTCAGATTTTTGGGGCACCTTCGGATTCTTGTTCCTGAGGTCAAAACCTATAGGAAACTGTTGAAAAAGTAACTTTCACAAGCATGGTAACGAACTCTCAATTTTCGTCACCACTACAAGGGGCTGTTTCAATAAATAGTCCATTTGAAAATTTCGGAACCTAGAAATTGTGTTTACTATAAACTTTTATTGTAGATTTGTACTCATAAGGGGTTCTACAACAAATTAAGCTTGGTTGCCAAAACGGCAACTTTGGGCAGCTTCCGTAATTTGCATAAATACAAGATGGCCGCCAAATGATAGAGAAATACATGATATCCGTTATATATCGTATTGTAAAAGCAATAGGTCTGTGAAAGTGCATGTAAAACTGACAGATGTAGTAATTATTCAACAAATGCAAGTTAAATCTAATTTGAATAAATCCAAGATGGCCGCCATATGTTCTAGAAATACATGATGTCTGATATATAGTGTATTGTAGAAGTAATATATATTGTGAAAGTACATGTATAGATGATAGATTCAGTGACTGATAATTCAAGGAATGTAGATATATCAACTGAAAGTTAATCCCAATTGGCATAAATTCAAGATGGCCACCAAATGTTATAGAAATACATTATTTCCAATATATAGTGTATTGCAGAAGCAATATGTATGTGAAAACACATGTAAAGATAAAGATAAACGGTGCAGTAACTGATAATGTACGGAATGTATTCACAACGATATGCATAATTTCAAGATGGCCGCCATTTCTTAAGATTTTCATTAAATAAATTGCCACATGCGTACTATCCATGTACGCACGACCTGCCTACATAGAAATATTGGGTTACCAATATGTCCATGTACATATTGTATAATGTATAATAGGTATGCATACAGGACGCTTAAATTGTTAGGTCAGGTATCACGGACTTGAATCTTGGATCTTGAATCTGAGAGAGGGCGGCCAAGACGAGCAATTGTGCCCTGCCATATTCACCTTGCACTGGCTGCAGTTTCAAATATTATAATCAGCAAGGAGTGCAGAGAAATGAAACCACAGGAGTGACACTAATGGATTGTTGCTTGCTAGTCTGAGTTAATACCATTGATACCCTAATACCCTATCACACTATATGCTGTCCCACCAAGTCGTCATACAGGTAGTCAGGGTCAGCAAGACAATACTCAACATCCTCATTAACTTCAAATTCCTCTGCACCTTCCTCTGCAAGTTCTCCAATCGCACCCTATTGATCTACATTGCTAGGCCATTCCATTCCAAGCGCACCCTCCTGCGCATCGATACCTCCTCGTTCCCAGCCAGAGCAGCTACAGTATGATGTACATGAAATATGTTCCCTGTGGCAGCCATACAACCCAGTGCTGCACTACTTGCCATGCACCCTACACTGAGCGTGAATCACATAACTCAGATGTGATGGAGTTGTGTCACCCTTGTCAACGATAGGAACGTGGACGCCATCCCGGATCTCCCACCCGAAGTGAGTGATGTCTGCTGCCTCATCAGGTAGTGCTTGCTGATCTGTCGCTTTCCATCTAGCATGACATGCAGATGGGCCCGCTGCACATGCAATGACAGATTGGTGGATGTTAGAGGAAGAGTCTTGGATTTACGACATTTCATTTTCTTTGTAAATAGTGTTAAGCAGGCCGACTCCATGGATGACCCTATGAAGAATGTCATTGCCACCTTCATCAAGACATGTTGTGTAGCATCCATCTCGCCCAGCACGTCAGACAAACATGCAAAGTCCCCAGCCAGAAATGTGTTTAGCGCACTGTTCGTGACTTTGGCATACAAATATGATGTCGGATCACATCCACTGAGGGCATGCATGCTCTGCAGCTCGTACATGGATAGTACAACATTTGACAATTTATTATCAAAATTAATTACAATCTTGAAATGGCGGCCATCTTGCAATTATGCAAATTAGGTTCTATTTGCAGTTGATTGAAAAACATTCCTTAAATTATCGGTTACTGCATATGTTA
The DNA here is from genome assembly GCA_029237695.1 of Conchocele bisecta. Classification (NCBI taxonomy): domain Eukaryota; kingdom Metazoa; phylum Mollusca; class Bivalvia; order Lucinida; family Thyasiridae; genus Conchocele; species Conchocele bisecta. The sequence goes on from CM055268.1 coordinate 110,216,191, forward strand.
CGTTTAAATGTTTTTTAGCATACATATAGCTTCTGCAATGCAATATATATCGGAAATCATGTATTTCTATAGCTTTGGCGGCCATCTTGGATTTATGCAAATTGGGTTTAACTTGCAGTTGATGATAGCTAGTGCATCTATCATATGTGCATGTACATTCATAACAAATTGCTTTTACAATACGATATGTATTGGATATTAGGTATTGGCGGCCATCTTGGATGTATGCAAATTACGGAAGTTGCCCAAAGTTGCCGTTTTGGCAACCAAGCTGAATTTGTTGTAGGACCCCATGAGCGTACAAATCAGCATTACAAGTTTATAGTAAACATAATTTCTAGGTTGTGTATTAAATGTATAGTAGCGTCAAATGGACTAAAACTTCTTACGACTAAAATGTTCACAAAATTCAATTCTGTCAATTCTGTGTCACAAAATTCAATTCTGTGTCACAAAATTCAATTCTGCATACGTTTCGTATACAAATTCATTTTTGTTATAAAGGATTCAATTTTGTAAGACAGAATTGAGTTTTGTGAAGAAAATTCAGTTTTGTGGGACAGAATTCATTTTTGTCCACAAAAATTAGTTTGCGTAGGATAGTCTATGTCATCTCTACGTTGATTGGTTGAGATCGGTCTTAGTCCATTTTACTAGATGGTGGAGTACACTTGCAGGTTTAAATATTTCAATGCGAAAATATAACCCAATATATCAATATTATACTTCTTTATGGACAGTTATTTTGATTATATTATGATTACAAATGAGTGATCACACCATATAAGCATATATACTTTGAAGGAGAAATAAGAAAAATATTCAGAATTTTCCCTCAATTATGTAAACAGGGTCAAACATAAAGTAGCCGGGACATAGCTAGATCTGAGAGCATGTCTGGCATTCTATTTATCAGGTAACGTTTTATGCTCGAAAATGACATTAGATGACGTCGTATTCTAACAGTAGATCTAACCTTGTGAAACAAATGGTATTGGATCTGTGTCTACTAGTTGCGAAGTTACGTGTTCGCAACTAAGTGTCTACATGCATTATTTACAGTATACACCATCTTAGTACCCATTGTATCTACACAAATACTACAAATGGTTTCCTCAAATGGCCCAATACACACATTCTGTTTATAAACACAGACAGCAGTCAGAACACAGGTCACAGCGCGTGTATTATTGATTTAACTGGGGCAGATGTACCTTGCGATACACAATAAATGAGGTCTGTACTCGCGGGAGATCTACATGTACATGAATTATGTGTACAATTATAACGCAAATGAGTTTAAATACGAATGGGTTTGTCAACGTTTGACTGTTTGGAGATAGTTGAAGCAAAATGCAGAATGAGAAATGAATCATCAGCAGAAATGAGAAATGAATCATCGACATTGAATGTGTAGATCGGCGACCGTGACCCATTTCTCCAGTGCAGTTTCTGACCAATGGTAGTCCTTCTTCATGCGTGTGCATAATTCAATTTGTGACACAGTTGAATTTTGTAACACAGAAGATCAGAATTTAATTTTGTGACACAGAATTGAATTTTGTGGCACAAAAGTGAATTTTGTGACACAGAATTGAGTTTTGTGGCACAAAAATTGAATTTTGTTACAGAATTGAATTTTGTTACACAGAATTGAGTTTTGTGGCACAAAAATGAATTTTGTGACACAGAATTGAATTTTGTGGCACAAAAATGAATTTTGTGGCACAAAAATGAATTTTGTGGCACAACATTGAGCCATGTCCCACTTGGCGCCCCGTAGTACAACATGAACACGGTGAATACATAATATCCCGTTTATTAAGTTCAACTTAGTAACCATCGAGTAAGTATTGTACACATATTTTATTAATCCATTTGTTCAAGGCAACTCGTTTTTAGGGGCATACAGGTCTGAGACACAGTGTCTTTAAATGTTTATCATTTACTCATTATTTACTTATCTTGACGACTAGACCGGTCTTGCTAAGCCTGAATTCAATTTGAAGTAGACAATTATGTACCATTCACAGTGGACGTGTTTCACATGTATGCTCGTAGACTGGGAAAGAGTTCTTCAACCTAATGATGTGGATAATGAATAACATCGACATAGTGAAAGAAAAAAACATCAGTGATAAAACAGTGAACAACTAACATTGCTGGGTTTACAAAATCAGAAACAATATTAACAAGGTCAAGAGACAGGTCCGTCTCAGTTCTCGGAAACATGCGTTCAGTCAATGTATAGTGAACACTTGGAACAGTCTGCCAGACATGTTGCAGAAACTGTAAACCAATTTAATATCAGACTGAACACTGCATGGGAAGTACAGAAACTGTAAACCAATATAAGAGCAGACTAAACACTGCATGGAAAGACTGCCCAATGAAGTTCACGCCAGGTTGTTATGACCAATGGGTAGCAGGTATTATTCTGCCACCGATGTGTAAATATTGTTGTGACAGGATGCGCAGTTCATAAACGAAATATGACCACCGGCTTACACCGATGTTGAGTACAGGTAAATAAATCAAACAGTAAATGTGGGACATTGGCTGGTAAGCACACTCATATTCCAAAGTCTAACATCCAAAAGTACAGTTGACAATATACATTTATGGATGGGCACTGACGAATGCCATCAAAAATCGGACAATGTGAGGAAATCGAAGAAATACATAACTAGTGTAGATCCAACAGAAACTAGGTTACTTCAAGATATGTATACACACGTGTTACAAGTATTAGAAACGCCAATAACAACCATCAGACATTTATTTTATCAGATGTTAACATGATATATCATACATTTAACTTGTCTATTTTAGCGTCGTGGTAACACAGTGCCCTAACTTAAAATGAAGGTAACACGGCGCTATGAAGTTCAGATAAATGTACTGAGATACAATGTACAACAGTCCGAATGTCTTGTGTTTTCCATTACATACGAGTTCCATTTGAAAAGTGTAAGGCTATAGGTTTATAGTATAAGGCTTAAGTGTGTATTAACTAAACATATAAGTTGTCAACAACATGTATCAACATTATCGGATGTTTGTCTATCGTCAGCAATAGACAGAGAGGTTGCCGAGTGCCGCCGTATCGTCAGCAATAAACACAGAATATTCCGGGTGTTGCTCTATTGTCAGCAATATTCATATTTGAATATACCCACTGTTGTGGTATCGTCAACACTTGAGGTAAAGTTGCCGGATGTTGTGTTCTCGTCACAATAGACAAATACGTTACAATATGTTGTTGTATTGTCAATACATGTATTAGACATAGAAGTTGCCAACTGTCACTGTATTGTTAGCAATGGACATATAAATCGCTGTATCGTCGACAATATGCATGGAAGTTAATATATATCGCTGTATAATAAATACTGGAGACACAAGATGCAGAATGTCACTGTATTGTCAACAATAGCGTTATAAGTTGTTGGCTGTCGCGGTAGTTAAACGTTTCTATATATTGTGTTGCCATTGGTTAAACAGTTCAGTAATTTCAGCAATTGGCATACACATGTTCGGCTCATCTCGGCTCGGCTGTTACTGCATTGCCAATATGAGATGCAGAAGTTACCGGCTGCACTGTTTAGATTAGACATAGAAGTTTCCGGCTGTCATAACTCACTTGACTAGATTGTTCACTTCCTTTAAACACGAATGGTCCACTTGACTGTAATTATCCCTTCAGTTTCCAAAAAGGTCTACTTGACTATCACACTCTCTTCAACTTTCGGCAATGGCCCACTTTACTAGTTTCGTATTCCCTTCAGTTTTCAGCGATGGCCCAGTTGAATACACTAATATTTTCGAGAAGGCCCACTTCTAACATAGCCCCTTCTATTTTCAGCGATGGCCCCATGACACTTGAGTATCATACTCCATTCTCTGTTTAGCGAAGGCCGACTTGACTATCATACTCCATTCATATTGCAGTGATGGCTCTATTGACATTGACTATAATACTCAGCTATGGTTGCCCACTTGATCATCATATTTTACTTATCTCAGTTTTATTTTCAGCCATGGTCGCCAACTTGAGCATCATACTCAATTTTATTTCTAGCGATGGCCGCTATCTAAGCTAAGAGAATTCATTCTATTTTCAGCTATACCTGACCACTAGACTGACACACTCACTTCTGTTTTCAGCGATGGCTGCTCATTTGACGATCAAGCTCGCCCATCTCCGTGTAGTCAAGATGAACGTCGCCCTGTACGACCACCTCTGTGACGTCATCGAGGTCGTCAACCGGCACACCAGGTTCTGGCTCGATGACACCCGCTGCGCCTTCATGACCGACGCCCTCCGATATATCCACGGCACCGACGACCTCGCGGCGGTTGTCGAGTCGGAAATCCGGGTACACAAGGACCGGCTCGTGCAGGAGATCGACCGGAACTGGAAGCTGAGGCGACACGTGAACGTCATCAACCAGTACTGGTACTCTAAAGCGAAGGATGGAGCGGTCATGCCTGGCTGCTCTTCTTCAGCGGTAAGTCTCTATGCATACTAGCACGTAGTACTTTACGGGTTAAACAATTTGAAAGCTCAACATACCACCGTACAAAGCGATACACCTACGATAAACGTATTGTAGTTGAAACTGTATCCATGATCATCGCCAAGCACGGGTACCATAAAACAAAATACACTACATATTCGAACTTATTCATTAGTGTCAACTATTGAGCCGTTATTGCCACATTCATAATAAAGTGATCACAATGAAGTTCATACGTCTGTGTGTTCGTTCCGCAAGACGTTGTGTTATAGACAACTGACCTCACAGTCGGGGTGATCGCTATATAAACACTGAGCCTGTCACGTTGTCGTCATTGTACAGGCGCGACTCATGAATCAATTACTTGCCCTGCTTGTTATGTGCACTTTTCGACGTGTCACATATCGTATACTACTGTTTGTACTGTAGTAATTACGTTCCGTGTTTATCTAATACATACTATCGTATCACAAAGGTTCGTCTTGTCACTGTGTGTTGTGCCTATTCACTGTCTTCAAGTTTCAGTCGCTGCCATCTACTCTTGCAGCGCCATAAATATAACCCGAGGTCATAACTGGCTAAATGAGAATATGGCGTGATGGTAATGCGCAATAGTTTTGTAAAGTACAATTTTCCTTTGGGAATAAAGGCTCTAGTTAAAGATCCCTAGTTAAAGTAATAATCTACGTTATATGCACATCCATTTTTGTTCTACGAAATGTGCGAGTTGTTTCTATAATCATAGCCGAAAAATCTATTTGAAGGTTATATTCCGCCAAATATCATATACATGTAACCATGCCGTTATAGACAAATTGTAATACATCTATTTATTTGACAAACATGTATCTCAAATGTTTCTTCTACAAAGCTCTTACACTTACTGCACATTATCATGTACCCAAGATCAAAATTACACCTGAGTTACATTATCATGTGCACGACACGTACATTACTGATAATGCTGAAATCCATTAATATTCCATGTAAACAATACTCCACTGTATAACTGTCTAATATTTAATATGGCTATGCTATAGTTTCGTGAGTCCGTGGCGTTTCACAGTATTGCAAATGACCAGTTGATACTCTGTCTGTGTATACTCCAGGGGGCCGTTTCACTAAACGTCGTACAACTAAAATGTTCGTAAGTGCAAAATTATGATAGTCTGTACATTTCACACTAGCAATGGTTTCTTGCAAACAATTATTGGATTTACATTTATTGAGCATAGGCTGCGTTTGCAGCCTATGCTCAATAAATGTAAATCCATCAATTGAAATTTCAAGACGATCCTAAATTTGCACTTACGAACATCTTAGTCGTACGAAGTTTAGTGAAACGGGCCCCAGTTACGTACGTGCCACGACAAGCATCGTTTACTGTTCCCACATGCTCATGGATGCTTTTACTCCAACTAACTATACCTTCCGTATTATTTGTATGTTTGAACATCATTCTCAACTGCACACTGTGTAACATGTAAGGACAATTCCTATATGAAAGTTGGTATTGCGTGGAGTGTTTGGTCCCACTTCAAACGTTTATCGTGTGTGTTACTTGTGCTATGCCAGAGAATGGGAAAGTATAGGCATGCAACCTCATTGACATATGTGTTGTTTGGTGGCTATCTTAATATAGTCCGTGGTATTTCACAGTATTGCAACTTATCAGTTGATACTCTCTGTGTGTATACTCCAATTCTAAACTACATGTAGATCTGCATATACCCACATATATCGGTGGCTATGTTATAGTCCGTGGTATTTCACAGTATTACAACTGATCAGTTGATACTCTCTGTGTGCACATACTCCAGTTTATCCTTTAACGGGTCCTCTTGCTCATGGATGATTGTACGCAAATTGACTACACCTTCCGTATTACTTGTATATTTGAACATCATTCTCAACTGCACACTGTAACATGTAAGGACAATCCATGCGTGAACGTTGGTATTGCGTGACGTGTTGGTCCACTTCAAACGTCAGTCGTGTGTGTTACTGGTGTTATGCCAGATAATGGGAAAGTACAGGCATCGCACTGACGTGAACAAGGACCTCCCAGAGACCGTGCCTGTCACCGAGTTGTGTAACCAACTCCTCCACACCTACTACTACAAGAATGGTAAGACGTCAATACTCCCACCACTAACAACTACAAGAATGGTAAGACGTCAATGCTCCCACCACTAACTCACCTCCTTTGTTTCAGGACCGCGGCATTCGCCGTCGTTATTTACGGCAATCATCTACGATGACGTACACCGCCTGTCGTGACGATATCCGGCTTACATTATTTCTGAGCTTACATTGTTCTCAGTTTTCAGAAACCATAACATTCACTAAAATGAGTGTCGCAATGTATTCGCCAACGGGTCGACTGTGCTATTTGCGGATTTGTTATTCCTGTCATCGTTCGCCTTATGGTTGTTTGTGTTACTGTCAGTTGTGTGAAAATGGAGTGTGGACATGGAGTAACAATACTTAATGTAGTTAATCCCTACCTTACCACGGTAAACTGTGTCACGTTGCCTATGTCATTTGATATGAGACTGTACGTTGTTTCTGTAGCATAAGAGTGTCCACCAAATGAACTATTGGTACCGTTAGATAAAAGAATGCAGTCTATTTCGTTATTGTTACGTTAGTCCAACTAGATGTGAATCAATGTATTTGAGGTCCACAGCTGATTTGTTTGTTTCCCCCATTACAGACAGCGACGTGGTCGACGTATTGCTCCCCTGCTGCTGACGTCAGAAGAAAGCCCCGCCCCCAGAAAGTGTCCTCCAGTCACAGACGAGTCGGACGCTTGTGTGAGAAGGCGTGAGCCAGTTCCTGCACCGAAGCAGCCAATCAGCGTACGCCTACTTGCACTCAGCTCCACCCTGACACCTGGGGGCGACACGGACGTGTTTGATCTTCCCGCCACTGCAGCACCGGAACCAGACGAGGACACGACTACGCGTGCTCCGTGCACCGTGCTCAGTGGGACAGACCAGGAGGCGAGATGTCAACAGACGGCAAAGGAGATGGAGGAGAAACGTCAGAGGATGTCACAGTGGCTCACAGATAAGGTGGGTTGGTTTACTATTCAACTAGGATGTGTTTTAACTTCGTACACATGACATACCACATCCGTTAGGCTCCAGGAATTACTGTAATAACGTTTAAGGACCCGTGTGACCCCTGATCATCGTTCGATTCAAACATACTTCGTTCCTAAATGTGATGGGATATATGTATAAGATATATGTGAACATTAGCTTGTTAGTGTTTGCTATACGGCCCATGGAGTTGCTATGTCGGCCATTTTAGTGTGTACAAGCCACCAGTCAGTGTTACTTCTTGTGGCGTTTAAAACATACCACAGATTATATGACATATACATAAATACAACTTGGTGCAATATCTTCGAAATACGTTAAACAACAACATCATATGAGTTGTTTTCATCACACTTATATACTCATTCTGATTTGTTAATTGTTTTGAGAATCCAGCAATGGTTGTGTAACAGTAAGTTAATACACCGTGTTGTCAATATATACCTGTATTGCCATGCCTACTGTATCAATTCTAGTGGCATGTACATGTAAACAGTTACCTCAGTGTATTGCCACTGGTGTCTACTCGCCTACTATGCGAGTAAATATGGCTTTAGCTATGGGTAACGTGTACACTAACAACAACTGTGCATCAGATTGAAAAGTTTACACATTGATATTTACTATGAGACTGATTGGAGAAATGCGCAGATATCTCGTCGTTTATATAGTTGGCTGACATAATATTTATAGCACGCTGTTGTCATATTATATGATGTATTGCACCAAGTTGTATTACTTTTACTGTCATATTATTTACTGTATGTGTTAAACGTTGGAAGTGGTGAAACTGTACGATAGCTTGTACATACAAAGATGGCGGAGATGACAACTATTCACATAATCTATTATTAATATATCACATCACTTTTATGAAGCAACTATCATTGCAGCCACGTGTATCTGTCTGTGACCTAGGTCCTTTACATTCACAGCGTAATAACGCAGTGCACACAAATGATTAATGTACTACCGTAAACATATGTAACAGAGACCGCTAGCATACAGACAACATGTTACGTTCGTTAAGTGATCAGTACAGCTGCAATGCATGATGCTGCGCTTATGCAATAACATAATTTAACGTTTGTGATGACTTATTATGATAGTTGTTAAAACTCATCGACTTATTTCATAAGAAACGAGGCCTAACAGTAATTTTCTTCTGAAATCAGTAAACTTGTTTAATAAATACATTATATCATCACTCACCCTCACTGCCGTTGTTTCTGTTATAGTATGTTACAGTTTGTTATGTGATTCGAGAATAAACGTGTACATCTAACGTAATACATCGTTTTGTACTTGGAAGGAAGAGATTATATAACACAAGATATGTTATATAAATGTTCTTAAATATAAAGTCATCCACGTGTACATTGAAATGTTCCCTGTACAATGTTCGGTATTTGTTCTACATGCATTTGTATTACAACATGTTCTTTATCAGACACTCAATCAACCATCCAACCGATCGATAAATAATCGATCCATCAACAAAACAAATATTAAATAATTATGCAAGACTATCGCCATGCTGTGCTGTGTTAGAAAACAAAGCTTCAGCCATAGTTGTTCACATGTCCCTGTCTATCATATAAAGCCTGCTGTAGTTACTTGTATACCAGACAAGGTGGCAGTCACGAACTACATGTAGTACCGACATTGCATTGACCGATGGTAAGTGGTAAGTGGGTAGTGCACTGTTGTGCTTTTCAAAATGATATTCAAATACCACTGACTAGTCAAGGTGCATGATGACGTGGTTATAACAACAACAACAGTGGCTGAAAGTGTTGAAATCTTGTAAGTATTATTTGATATTTTCCTTAATATCAAACGGATTTTGATGAAATATGGCGCAGCAAACGCGTCTTCATGAGCTGCATTTAGTCGTCCAGGGAGTGCGGCACAGACTTATGTCGTGTTTGCGAAGAATCGATTTCCGTGTCGGTAGATACATACGTTTGGGCCAAATTACAGAGACCACCAAATGCATCTTAACAAGACGCGTTTGATGCCCCATATTTCTTCAAAATATAATAAGGAAAATATAAAAGAATATGTACTTTCAATCGGATGGATTCTGGAGGTTTCAGTACTTGTTGTTGTTGTTAGTACCACGTGATCACACGCCTTGCTAGTGTTGCGTATCAGATAAAATGTGGTCATACTTGCTTGCGGTTTCCATTTCGTTGCAATGTGTATTATTTTTGTCGGAAATGTATCTGTGTGTCGCTTGCGCTATCAATGTGTGAGGACTGAGAGCGCAATAACTTTGACTGACTAACACATGTACACTGTCAGCTACTTAATAGTGAACGCTGTTGTGACATTCTGGTTTGTCGGTTCATCCATTATTTCCACATTGTACGAGCACTATATCTCGGCAACACATTACCAGTGTTGTACAGACTTGCTTGGATGTCAAACCATGGAGGCACTAGGGTTGTATTTAATATTGTCGAGTATGCCTTTGACCAACTACCTGTATCAATGTGTATTAGTCATAATTGCATTATTCATGGTTTTCATATTCTGTTTGCAGGCTTTGAGTAACCAGCATATATGTGGACGTAAGAGGAAAGCGTCGATGATGGATAAGCTGCTGCCCAAGGTCAAAAGACAGAGGACGATGCAGACAGTGCCCAGACACGAACCGCCCAGAACCATCCTGAGAATCTTAAGGAAACAGAACCACTGGGCCGTCGACAATTGCGGAGTACGGTCTGGGTACAAGAGGCACGGCTAGACCTTGGGACAGTGAAAGGACGCTATTTAACAGTGCGGTTTGAAATGGGGAGTGAGTGTCAAGTGAAAAGACACTGTTTTAACAGTGCGGTTTGAAATGAGGAGAGAGTTTGAAGTGAAAGGACGCTGTGTTAACAGTGCTGTTTGAGATAAGAAGAGAATATGAAGCGAAAAGGGACGCTGTTTTAACAGTGCGGTTTATAATAAAGTGATAGTGTGCTTTGAACGGACGCTGTTCTAACAGTGCGGTTTGAAAGGACGCGGAAGTGTGGTTGGAAAGGACGCTGTTTTAACAGTGCGGTTGGAAGGAAGCAATGCGATATGGTGAGTAAGCACTTAACTTCAAATATAAACAGTTGATCTGGTTCATGGACACAACACTGATTAATGGATTGTAATTAACATTTAATGATACAAGCTGGTAACATGTTTCTGGTCTCGGGAAATGTTGGAATGTCTGAGCTAATGTCAACAAATTAATTATTACAACAGTATGCAATGATATATCGGGTTGATACAAAGATTACTTTCAAATTCCCATATCTCACTATTATGTATAGTAGTTCAATATCATTTCTCATAGTATCACTTCACACAATTATCTCTGGGATCTAAATGTTTTAACTCTATTCATATTCCATTTGTGGCGCTAAACTAAAATATTATGCTCCAAAAATTAAAATTCCGGTCCGGGAATACTAAAAAAAGTAAACCGTCATGCCAACGTATTCACCATCAGAGCATTGTTGTGCTGTAGATGTGCTAAAATATACAAACTCGCTCGTCTGAAAGAATATATGAGCCGCGTCGCGAGAAAACCTGTCTTCGGGACGTCGTGAACTTAGCTGACGTAATTTCAGCCGAGATTTCCAATTATCGACGTTTGTCAGACGCCATGTTAGGTTTGTTCCGTTGTGTTAAAGTTATCTAGCGAACAGAATATATATATAATCGGGCGTATGTGTGTGAAAAAAACGAAACAGTCTTCGATCTGTCATGGATCCTGTCTGAGAGTGTATTGGATGAACGTTAGACTGCCGTACTAACGGTCATACGATCGTTGTCCACCATTTTTAGTCGAAACTGGCACATCTTATATTATGTTTTTATTAACGATAATGGCGTAAGGGTAATTTTCTTTTATTATTTTGCTGCTGATATCACCTATACAAATGTTTGTCTGTTATTGATATGTGTTTTTTATGTTCCGTTATTTTGACATATAACATTTTCTTTCACACAGTTTACAGATAACTGTCCACATTAACTGCTATCGACCACCATTTACAGGTGAAAATTCTGTGTAAGCTACTTTTTTTTATTTACATACAGATGGTCGGCAACATATTTGTAGACCGTTGTAGCCTGGGCCCGGTTTCACGCACAACTATATGTTTCAGATCTGGTTAATTCGACGCGAATTTTCAGTTTATTGCTCAATTCTTTCTTTCAAATATACATGTAATGTATAAAATTAACATTTAGCGCAACCTTTACCTGCAAAAACAACAAAGCCATTGATGTTACGATGTCTCATCTGTGCATATGCGCCGTCTGATCAGAACATAGGATGTCCGCCATTCAGTCCTTTCTCGATTACCGACTAGCGGAATAGATATGTCAGCTAATTGTGCATTTTGTGATACAAAACAGGATATGGATCGCCTATCTTACATTTATTGCAGATATTGTAAGGTCCGTTTTTTCAGCAGGTGGTCCAAGTACAGCTGTAAGCGGGGCGATGTCGTGAACATTAAGCTGAAAAGCTTAAATATGAATGCACACTGACGTGTGTGTCATGTTAATATAAGAAATAGATACGGTGGGGTGATATTTCAAGGCGACATATGTTCGAGACATTAGTATCATGGAAAGTGATCTGCACCACTTGATGATATTTTTTATTTTTTGCAAAATGACCTTTTTTCTGCATAATGGAAGTCTCAAACTTAACATAAAACAGTTCATTTCAGTTACTTAGGGGGTTACGTGTTAATCGTCAAAGGTTGTAGCATCATTGTAAATGAAAAAATAGCAGTATGGAAAACTTTTAAAAATCTAATATCATATCCACAGGAATCTTCGGAATGTAAAATTATTGGTGGATTAACTGTGCAGATGGACGGATGGATTGACGCATGCACAACGTGTGATTACTGGCATTCAACTCATTTAATGTATGAAGTATCTCCCCTGTGTATCACAGTCTAGTATAGTATACATAATAAGTTAAATAAAATACAAATACAATAGTGTGTATTGTGATAATATAAATAGAAAATTTGCATTATGGAAAGCAAAAAAAGATATAAAACTTCCTGACACATCTTCAGGGCCGTAACCAGGAAGCCAAAAACGAGGAGGCAGTGGTCAGCCCCACCCCCCCCCCTCCCTCCACCCACACACGGAAAGAAAATTACGAGTATTTATTATAAAATCTAAAAAATATTTACAAATAGAGCAGCTTCTAATGACACGGCTGGTTATGAGTTGGCTCATCTGTGTCTACACGGTTTTGTTGAAACTTTCGAATTAACTCGGGTTACCACATCTTTGACACACTTCCTGGTGTTGTTTCTGTATTAACACAGCTCGTGTGCAAGGTATGTGCATGAGGATGTGATAAATAAGTTGGATCACGTTTTTGTATGAATAATATCGTCTAGCATTACTGGATCCGGACCCGGATATGGATAACAAAACGTCTGATCGAATATCAACATGATTAATGGAAGAAACTATTTTTAGTTGAAATTAACATGAAAATAAGACACACTACACTTATTTTCACAACCATGACTATTTGAAAAGCATAATAAAGGGGGTTGAATAAATGCTGTTTATATCTGAAGTAACCTAATATGTTATACCTGAATAGCCTAATATTAGTCCGTCTCAACAGCAAATCCAAGATGGCGGCGAATTTTAAAATCGAAGTCGCTATCGATGCAGCTTGAATTTTGTCCATTTTTACAGTAACAGTATTTGCGACGTAACCATCGACACGGACATGTCCATTATTATTGCAATGCTTATTATGACAACTGTGTAGTCTAACTCGAGCCAATATTGAAGCGCATCGTAAATAAATCGGAGATTTAATAAGATACAATCCCAAATCTACTTAGCGTGGACGCCGTCATTTTGCTTTGAATCACGTCACTGGATTTGTGACGCATGGCGAGGGAATGACGTCAAAACATGACGTCACGCACGTTCAAGCAATTACGTTTAGTATGCGGTATAAATTAAATACATGATTAGTGCCGTAGAATATAAAATATATTCGGTTTCGCTCCGACAACTTTATAGGGGCTCGCTAAAGCTTGCCCCAATAAAGCTGTATAAGGATCAACCGAATATATTTTATATTCGACGGCACTAACCATGTATTTACTATATACTGTAACGTCGTTTGACGTGGCTTTTACGTGACGTCTCATTTGCTCAAACGACCTGAATAGTGGTGTATAAAATATAATATCCTAATGAATATTGCAGATATCATGATCAAATAAAAATCATTCAATTCATCATACAAATACCATTGTCATAGTAACAAAATGTTACTTTGACCAAGAATTTCCCGAAGACAGGTTTTCTCGCGACGCGGCTCATATTATCTATTTCCAAATGTCCATCCCTAATTTGCATTTTCTGTCGGGTATTGTCAATCTGTAATTTTTCAGTTCGCTAAATATTGGACTTCCGAATTTGACGCCTTTGTTGTTTGTTCTAAATTATACGCATCACAAACGTCTGAATGTATAAACCTGCAATGTGTCGTGTATGAATATAAATGAGTGTAGGTTCCAAAATGAATACATGAATCCAAACTGTAACTGGCATTATGACTTAGAAGTGGTCAGAACTTTTTTATTAACCCTCATTCAATTGACATCCGCATTTCAGGCTTTGGATCATGGTTTTCACATTGGGTAACCTATGTATTGGAATCGCCTCGGACAGTTAGCCACGCCCAGACCCCCTCGATGGGATAGTCCGTAGTGATATCTTGGAGTAACCATAACACCAAAATGCATTGTGTTACTCAACGTTTAACTGTCATACGTAACCGCTAATTGAAAATAATATTATGAAAAACTACTTGCACTGAACAATATCAACAACGGATGTTCTACGTACAAAAATACATCGGATTATTTTTTTGCGCGTTCAAGTTGTGATGCCCCCATTTGTGTCACAAATCGTGCGGTCATCGCTAACTTTAGTAAAAGGCTATAGTTTTCGGCAGAGTTAACTCCCCTCCGAATACTCTCCACCGGAAGCGACCTCCGTCGAGAGGTTACATATAACTGTTGACCCAGATTTGTTTAATGATCGCGATTGTGTTGCAACAAAACTCGCACGTGCGGGTCTAACTGGTGTTAATCCTCATTCTATCGATGGATTTACAGCGGATTTTAGTGACATTCCCGAATTCGGCGTGCTTGGCATTTGTCTATGGTGGCCAATACACGCCAACATGAGTGTCAATTCTACGTTCATTGAAGGGGGTCAATAAGTGATAAATTACAGTCGTCAGGGAACGAATTAATGACAGTATAACACATCCAGCGTAGATTAATACCCATAGTAATGCAAGTACTGAAAATACGACAAACAAAAAATTCTAACAAGTTTGGGCTTCCATACATTGAATATTTTGTCAGCGGTTTCCCCAATGACATCATTTGTATGTTTTAATATACTCGATCCGGGAATAACTATTTCATTCACAAAACAGAAGTAAACTTGGCGATGTCAAAGTAATGCAGAAACTTTAACAAAAATCCTGCTACAACATTGTTTTGTACCGACAAGGAATTTTCAGGCGCGACACCGCTTCCGTGGCGGTACTTTGATTAATATTTATCACCACATGATTATTAACAAAGTTACTGAGTTGATACTTTCAGGTGTCTGAGACAATTGCACGAGACGACACTGTGGCATGTATACTGAATTAGTGTACGTAGTTTCTGAGATATGACAATTTGAATGCTGAGGTCAATTGTGTAAATGGCGTCAAATGTCAAGGAATTATATTCCGCATGTACTCTGGAAGTTTTTTCAACTGTTGACTTAATTTATGAAATATATAGTAAGTTTGTAAACGTATTTGATGAAATTACGCAGATGTCCGAAGGTACAAAATCACATGACTAGTCTCATGTTATCCACTGTGTTGCGTTGTAATTAAGAAACGTATCATGAACTGGACCAGATGATTATACTTTGCAGTCACGTGACAAGTTTAATGGTAAGAATATTCACGATACAACTCATTAATTTATTCATGTTTACCACATACACTCTTCTCCATAAGGACATGGGTGTGAATATAGAGAATAAGAGGTTAGTGCCGTGAATGAGAAAACATATCTGGCAAGGCTTAGGAAACGGGATGGGCGATGCTCTCTAGTTATTATTATTATTAAGTCAAATGTAGCCGTTTAGACCATCCGTGCTACGCGTTTTTCACCTGTG
The DNA here is from genome assembly GCA_029237695.1 of Conchocele bisecta. Lineage (NCBI taxonomy): Eukaryota > Metazoa > Mollusca > Bivalvia > Lucinida > Thyasiridae > Conchocele > Conchocele bisecta. The sequence goes on from CM055268.1 coordinate 110,232,059, forward strand.
GTTAATGTAATATAACAATTACTTCTGCAATACTTTATAGGAATAGTTATACTACAGTTCGTCTTCTTTCATTCAGTGCAATGCAGTTTAATTACAATATAGAGAACAATATGTGCCCTATTCATACTGCAGCTAACATGGGCTACAGTTGTCTCATAACAATAAGACTCTTTTTTGTCATGGAGTGTTATAGTTATATTGTGCAATTTATTATGGTCGTCAGTCGCAGAAGTTATGTTTTACATTTTGAATAATTCTATGCCTATTATCAGCTATATAGGAAATATAATGTACAGTAGTATTAATTCACAAATCTTGCTGTTTAAACATAGATAAATAAATAAATAATTTAGTAACACAATATTATTTATCTTTCGTTGTAACACCAACCGAAAGATAAATAATATTGTGTTAATAAATTATTTACTTATTTATCTATGTTTAAACAGCAAGGTTTGTCATCTGTCATCTGACAAACGAGACCGGAAGACATTTGCAACCAGTGTAGCTCCTGATCAGCACCCGCGCAGTCTGATCAGGGCCTACAATTATCGCTGTTCATTCGCTGGAATATCTTTACTGCCACCAACCACAGGTTAGAACGCCGATGCCCAGACTGATCTTGGTCTACACATGTCGGTATGGTCATAACCTCGATTTTTCCGTTTACAGTCACAATTGCAGGTGTAAATGGAAGAAGGGGGATAACTCCATGAGGGAGTTATCCCCCTTTTTCCACTTACCCCTTCAATTGTGTCACTCCCCATCCCCGACAAATCAGGTTCAGGGTGTGGGAAGCCAAATGAACAATAATGTCATAAACCATGGCGTGGAGCATAAACCATAGTTAAACCCTAGTTAGGCTACTTCCCAAGCCCTAGTTTATGGCTCAAACTGCCAATCGCAATCCCAAATGGTAGTTTTCTTAAACACTTGGTTGGGCAATAGTTGTGAGTAGATGTTGGCAAAGAAACCACAGTTTCCGCTCGCTCTCAAACTAGGGTTTCTGATAGTCAAACTCGCGGTTTGGAGCATAAACCCTAGTTTAGACTGATTAACGGTAGCTTCATTAGAGTTACATAGAACTTCTCTAAGCCGGACACCAGAGGACCCAAGTGTGTTTAATTTAGTTGGAGTTTATTGTCTGTTCAGGATTGAACATTACAAATTACAAAAAAAAAATCACGGAGTGCTTTAATTAATTACAGTGGAACCTCTCCAAACCGATACCCTGGGAACCCCCTTGTGTGTCTGGTTTAGACAGGTGCCACTGTAACGATTGATTGATTGATGTTTAACGGCCTATCAACAGCTAAGGTCATTTACGGGTTCGATCCCGTATTTAACCTGCTGCAATGGGGGGAAATCTCAAAATTTGGTTTGGCGCAGTCTTATCTGGGTCGCCACTGTTCGCCATTCAGTAAATGAAATGCCAATATTATATCTAACAACAAGTGTGCCGATGGTCACAATATAGCCGGTCTAGGTATGGCCAGTCAACAAGGGGAGATAAATCACTGAAAATCAATAGGCTTCTCGTATTACCGTGATAAACTTCATCACTTGTATATATCTGGTTACGATCGGTCAAGTAGAAATTGAGTTATTGCGTGGACAATGATACAGAGTGCGGAAATTAACAACAGTTGTCAGAAGACAACGAAGCTCGCCTGTTGGCAGCCTTCACTCAAACTTGGCACAGTTGTATAAATAAACACATGAATATTATATAACTTGACCTTGGGTTAAGGGGTGTGCGGTGGACCTTGACATTGGGGTCAGTGGTGGAAGGTGGGTCGTGGATTTGCTATAGCATGATATAGCATATTAAGATGAATGCATGTATGACATATTAATGCGCTCCCTGAAAACAGACGTAAAACTAAATTTAACCCAACGTTAAGTTTATGAACGTACTAAGTTGGTGATTTTCTACAGCATGATAGCTATTCACATGAGGAATGCATGTATGAATGTGGTAAGTTTGTGACCTTGACCTTGGGGAAAGGGGTGGGGTGGGTGGGTTATGGATTTGCTGCAACACAATAGAGAATCATCAGATGAATGCATGTATGAAATATCAAGGCGTTCCCTGTAAAGAAACAGAAGTTATAAAAAGACATTTAATCCAACGTTAAGGTTATGATGTTGATCTTGGGGAAAGGGGTGTGGGTGGGTCATGGATTTGCTGTAGCACAATAGAGGATCATCAGATGAATGCATTTACCACAACGTTAAGTTTATGAACATGCTAAGTTTGTGACCATGACCTTGTGGTAAGGGTTGGGTGGTGGGTTATGGATTTGATACAGCATGCTAGAGGGTCATCTGAGGAATGCATATGAAATATCAAGGCGTTCCATGAAAGGAAACAGATGTTATAAGACATTTACCCCAACGTTAAGTTTACGAATGTGCTAAGTTTGTGACATTGGCCTTGGGGAAAGGGGTGGGGTGGGTCATGGATTTGCTATAGCACGATAGAGTATCATCAGATGAATTCATGTATGAAATACCAAGGCGTTCCCTGTAAAGAAACAGAAGTTATAAAAAGACATTTACTCCAACGTTAAGTTTATGATGTTGATCTTGGGGACAGGGGTGGGGTGGCTCATGGATTTGCTGTAGCACAATAGAGGATCATCAGATAAATGCATGTATGAAATATCAAAGCGTTCCCTGTAAACAGAAGTTACACAACATTTACCCCAATGTTAAGTTTGTGCACATGCTAAGTTTGTGACCTTGACCTTCGGGTAAGGGTTGGGTGGTGGGTTGTGGATTTGCTACAGCATGATAGATGGTTATCTGAGGAATGCATGTATGAAATATCAAGGCGTTCCATGAAAGGAAACAGATGTTATAAGACATTTATCCCAATGTTAAGTTTATTAATGTGCTAAGTTTGTGACCTTGACCCTGGGGTAAGGTGTAGGGGTGGGTCATGGATTTGCTATAGCACGATAGAGTATCATCAGATGAATGCATGTATGAAATATAAGGGCGTTCCCTGTAAAGAAACAGAAGTTATACAACATTAACCCCAACGTTAAGTTTATGAACATGGTGTGAACATGGTATGAATGTGCTAAGTTTGTGACCTTGACCTTGGGGTAAGGGCTGGATGGTAGGTCATGGATTTGCTACAGCATGATAGAGGGTCATCTGAGGAATGCATATATGAAATAAATAACAAGGTGTTCCATGAAAGGAAACAGAAGTTATAAGACATTTACCCCAACGTTAAGTTTGTGGACGACGCCGACGACGACGCCGGGGGTATGCCATCAGCTCTTCTGCACTTCGTGCAGGCGAGCTAAATATTCCCGCCAAGGGGAGATAGGTCATCGGAGAGTTTTGAATAGGGTTCTTCGTCTTGCCGTGATAAACATGTATACCGAATTTGGTTATGATCGGTCTAGTAGAACTTGAGGTATTGCGTGGACAAGGATACTGAGTGCGGAAATTAAAAATGGCCGACAACGCGAGACAAGTCATCCATTTAAAAAAGATTAATTGAGTTCTTTGTCTTGCCGTGATAAACATGTATACCGAAATTGGTTACGATCCATCAAGTACAACTCTACTGTCTGTTTCACGAAAGCTGCCCAAATTTTACGGCTATATAAACAATTCAAAAACAAGATTTCTTTTGATAATATTAAATTGAAGGAAAAATGAAGAATGAGCCTTCTTTTTATTTCGTGAAATTTGGTCAAATATTGATTTTATTGCGAAAAAACAATTTCCCCATGTTAAATCTATCTGTCTATGGGTTAAATACCATGGGGAAATATATTTTTGAATTTTAGAAATACTGGACCGATTTTTAAAATTTAACTTTTGTTTTCTTAGTTAGATCATTTCCAAGCTATCTAGCTAGGTTTCGGAGTCAATTTCCAAAATATTTCGTTTTTTGACTCCTCCCACACTTCCTTACCACTTTTTCCCCCATGTTAAATTCCCATAGACAAATCAATTTTTCGTAATAAAATCAATATTTGACCGAATTTCACGAAATAAAAAGAAGGATCATTCTTAAATTTTCCTTTAATTTAATATTATCGAAAATAATATTGTTTTTGAATTGTATATATGGCCGTAAAATTTGGGCAGCTTTCGTGAAACAGACAGTAGTGATTGTGTGGACAAGCTGTATAAAAAGTTAACTGGTCACGGTGTCGACATTTATGTGCTAACATATCAGGAGCTACACTGACCATATATGTCATACGCCTCATTTCCGCAGCCACAGCCACAGTTACTTCCAATATCACCGCATCACATGACACAACATACCAATCAGATGGCAGTGTATCATCGTTCGCTTCTTGGGCATAAACATTGAATAATTCTTACAATGCTGAATTAAATTTTGTCACCTGTTGTTTATTGTCTATTTTCCATTTTCTCATCAAAAACATGAAACTGAGTACCAAGGTGTATGATCACGTGGTACTAACAACAACAACAAGTACCGATTCAAAGTACGTATTCTTTTATAGTGTCCTTATTACGCAACGGATTTTGATGAAATATTGCGCCTCAAACGCGTCTTGTTAAGCTGCATTTGGTGGTCTCTGTATTTACGCCCACACTTCTGTCGTTTTTGCGAAGAATAGATTTCCGTGTCGAATCGATTTCCGTGTCTCCGACACGGAAAAATCGATTCTTCGCAAAAACAACATAAGTCTGTGCCAAACTCCCTCGACCACCAAATGCAGCTCATGAAGACGCGTTTGCTGCGCCATATTTCAACAAAATCCGTTGCATATTAAGGAAAATATCAAATAATACTTACTTTGGAGTGGGCGGCGTTGTTGTTGTAACCACGTCATCATGCACCTTGAGTACTGTCTAACCATGTTTTTATTGAGAAGAAATTCAAAATAACAAACATCAGCAGACGACTATTATACATCTCGGTTCCCACCTTCTAAAGCGTTACTTACGGCCGATTAGAGAATTAATCAGTTTTTCAAGTAGAATAGAAATAATTATGTCATTTACAACACTATCTACGGGGCGCCATGCAGGACAGGTTAATTATCTGTACACAATTGAGTTTTGTAACACCAAAAATCACAAAATTCAATTCTGTGTCACAAAATTCAATTCTGTGTCACAGAATTCAATTCTGTCAATTCTGTGTCACAAAATTCAATTATGTGTCACAAAATTCAATTCTGCATACGTTTCGTATACAAAATTCATTTTTGTTATAAAGGATTCAATTTTGTAAGACAGAATTGAGTTTTGTGAAGAAAATTCAGTTTTGTGGGACATAATTCATTTTTGTCCACAAAAATTAGTTTGCGTAGGATAGTCTATGTCATCTCTACGTTGATTGGTTGAGATCGGTCTTAGTCCATTTTACTAGATGTGGAGTACACTTGCAGGTTTAAATATTTCAATGCGAAAATATAACCCAATATATCAATATTATACTTCTTTATGGACAGTTATTTTGATTATATTATGATTACAAATGAGTGGTCACACCATATAAGCATATATACTTTGAAGGAGAAATAAGAAAAATATTCAGAATTTTCCCTCAATTATGTAAACAGGGTCAAACATAAAGTAGCCGGGACATAGCTACACCTGAGAGCATGTCCATATATAGAGAATACCAGGCTAGTGTATTTGGATATCAAGTTTATCAGGCAAGGCTAGGAAACGCGTAGGAATTCCGAGGCTTGCCGAGGAATTCCTACCGTTTCCGAGCCGAGCCTGATAAACTTGATATTAAAATACACTAGCCTGGTATTCTATTTATCAGGTAACGTTTTATGCTCGAAAATGACATTAGATGACGTCGTATTCTTACAGTAGATCTAACCTTGTGAAACAAATGGTATTGGATCTGTGTCTACTAGTTGCGAAGTTACGTGTTCGCAACTGTGTGTCTACATGCATTATTTACAGTATACACCATCTTAGTATCCATGGTATCTACACAAATACTACAAATGGTTTCCTCAAATGGCCCAATACACACATTCTGTTTATAAACACAGACAGCAGTCAGAACACAGGCCACAGCGCGTGTATTATTGATTTAATGGGGCAGATGTACCTTGCGATACACAATAAATGACGTCAGTACTCGCGGGAGATCTACATGTACATGAAGTATGTGTACAATTATAACGCAAATGAGTTTAAATACGAATGGGTTTGTCAACGTTTGACTGTTTGGAGATAGTTGAAGCTAAATGGCAGAATGAGAAATGAATCATCGGCAGAATGAGAAATGAATCATCGACATTGAATGTGTAGATCGGCGACCGTGACCCATTTCTCCAGTGCATTTTCTCACCAATGGTAGTCCTTCTTACATGCGTGTGCAGAATTGACAGAATTGAATTTTGTGACACAGAATTGAATTTTGTGGCACAAAAGTGAATTTCACAGAATTGAATTTTGTGACACAGAATTGAATTTTGTGGCACAAAAGTGAATTTTGTGACACAGAATTGAATTTTGTTGACAAAATTGAGCCATGTCCCACTTGGCGCCCCGTACTATCGACCGTGAAAATAGATTTCCATCATATATATACATGTATATAGTTTTCACGGTCAAAATGACACAATTTCAACAAATTTGCAATCGCTCCACGAATGTAATTCTGACTGGTAACTCGAAGTTTCTAGTTCGAAACTGGAGAATCATGACTCGAAACACGAGAATTATAACTCGAACGTCGAGGATTGTAACTCGAAACTGGAGAATGTCAACTTGGAACTCGAGGTTTTACTCTCCTCGAGACTCGAAGCAGAGAAAACCTGGTAATTGTGACTGGGGAACTTGGGGTCGTGGCATTTGTCGACAATGTACGGAGCCCTGCAGGGGACGTTTGTTTGTTGTTTGTTTGTTGGGGTTTAACGGCCTATCAACAGCTAAGGTCATTTAAGGCCGGGTCATTGGGTTTAGTACTAAATCCTGTATATTACCTGTACAAGTACATGTACATGTTCAAGTAAATGTACAAATGGGGGGGGGGGGGAATCCCAAAATCAGAACTGAATATTTACAATAAAAAGCTATATATTCAGCCCTGATATCAGAATAATCCTGATCTGATGCCAGGTCCTCGCCACATCAGAATCACTTGGCCCCCTCCCAAAAGCAGTAGGATCAGTAATAATCTTACTACTTTTATAATGGGCAATAACCCAATTCAACTCCCAGGTAACAAAAGAGCCAGAGATAAAAACGTATCTGAGGGCCAAACTAGGCAAATCGTGATTCCTATAAGGAGGAACCCCTACCGTTAATATACACCGTGACGTTCACCCGACCAACCACCCACACGCAGGGGACGTAGAATTATTTTTGTTTTATTAATTCGTTCCCACGAAATAACAATTCGTTCCCACGAATTAACAATTCGTTCCCATGATGGAACAAACGGTTATTTCGTGGGAACGAATTAATAAAACAAGAGGGCCATGATGACCCTATATCGCTCACCTGTGCAATGTCAAAATAAGCCCATGACAGGCACAAAGTGTCAATGCGACAAACTTGAGAAGGCACCAGGATATGAGTTGTCTCGCGATATGTGCAGATATATCTTACACAACTTTGACATGTTTGGAGACCACAACAGGATGCTTCCAGCCACCTTTTTATTGTAAATAAGTTGACCCCTATTTGACCCCCAGGGCCATGCCCATTGTTGACCCAGAGGTCACCATTTTAACAGCTTTGAAAAAGCATTGTACATCGATCATTCCTGTCAACTTTCGTCGAAATCGGTCAGGTGGTTCTTGAGAAGATTTTTTTAAGAATTTATGCGTTTAGACATGTTAGATGTCGGCCATCTTGGATTAACGACGACCGCCATTTTAACAAACTGAAAAGGCTTTACCAATGAACCATAACTGCTAAGTTTGGCCACTAATGGCCAAACGGTTTGTATGAAGAAGACATTTGAAATCTCTAATAAACAAGACGGCCATGATGGCCCTAATTCGCTCACCTGACTCCATGAACACCAGAGGAGAATGTGACATTGAGTTCATGTGTTTTAAAACAAATATGCTATCTTTAGATGGCGGTCATCCTGGATTAAGCGATGACTGTCATTTTACCAAATCTGAAAATGCTTCACCCAAGGATCTTAACTTCCTATGAAGTTTGGCCAGCATCGGCCATGTGGTTCCTGAGAAAAAGACGTTCAAAATCTTGAATAAATGGACCTTTTGGTGGCCATCATGGATGACATAATAATCCGATTCCGACAAATATTGCACCAGAGCAATCGCCTCATCGATACCTTCAATTTGATATATGGCATGAGCATATTCGGTCAAAAATCAAATTTGACCCCACGGGCCATGCCCATTTTTTACCCTGGGGTCACCATTTTCACAACTTTGAAAGAGCTTTGTAAATCGATCATTCCTACCAAGATTAGTCGAAATCCGGCCAGCGGTTCATGAGAAGAAGATTTTTTAAGAATTTATGCTATTTTTAGATGGCGGCCATCTTGGATTAGTGCTGACCTACATTTTAACAAATCTGAAAAGGGTTCACCCATGGACCATAACTTTTAAGTTTGGCTACCATGGGCCAAGCGGTTCATGTGAAGAAGAATTTTGAAATATCTAATAAAAGAACGACCTTTTGACATTTCGGCGGCTATTTTGGATTACATAACAATCCGATTTAGACAAAAAATGTACCAGAGTGATCGCCTCATTGATACGTTCGATTTGATGTATAACATGACCATATTCGGTCAAAAATAAAATTTGACCCCACGGGCCACGCCCATTTTTGAACCCCGGGGTCAGCATTTTAACAACTTTGAAAGAGCATAGTACATCAATCATTCCTACCAAGTTTCGTCGAAATCATACTAGCGGTTCATGAGAAGAAGATTTTTTAAGAATTTATGCTATTTTTAGACGGCGACCATCTTGGATTAGCGATGACCTCCATTTTAACAAATCTGAAAAGGCTTCACCAATGGACCATAACTTTTAAGTTTGGCTACCATGGGAGCATGTGAAGAAGAATTTTGAAATCTCTAATAAAAGAACGACCTATTGACATTTCGGCGGCCATCTTGGTTGACATAACAATCCGATTTCGACAAAAAATGCACCAGAGTGATCGCCTCATTGATACTTTCGATTTGATATATAACATGACCATATTCGGTCAAAAATAAAATTTGACCCCACGGGCCACGCCCATTTTTGACCCCGAGGTCACCATTTTAACAACTTTGAAAGAGCAATGTACATCGATCATTCCTACCAAGTTTCGTCGAAATTCGGCTAGCGGTTCAGGAGAAGAAGATTGTTTTAAGAATTTATGCTATTTTTAGACGGCGGCCATCTTGGATAAGCGATGACCTCCATTTAAACAAATCTGAAAAGGCTTCACTCATGGACAATAACTTTTAAGTTTCGCTACCATGGGCCAAGCGGTTCATGTGAAGAAGAATTTTAAAATCTCTAATAAAAGAACGACCTTTTGACCTTTCGGCGGCCATCTTGGATGACATAACAATCCGATTTCGTCAAAAAATGCACCAGAGTGATCGCCTCATTGATACCTTCAATTTGATATATGACATGACCATATTCAGTCAAAAATAAAATTTGACCCAATTTGACCCCACGGGCCACGCCCATTTTTGACCCCGGGGTCACCATTTTAACGACTTTGAAAGAGCAATGTACATCGATCATTCCTACCAAGTTTTGTCGAAATCCGGTTGGCGGTTCTTGAGAAGAAGATTTTTTAAGAATGTGTGCTATTTTTAGACGGCGGCTGTCTTGGATTACGTAATGACGTCATTTTAACAATTTTGTAATCCCCCTACCTAAGGACCATGACCATGAAGTTTGCTGACTATAGACCAAATGGTTACCGAGGAGAAGACGTTTGAAAATGTTCACGGACGACGGACGACGACGGACGACGACGGACACATTGCGGTAGCAATAGCTCACATGAGCTTCGCTCAGGTGAGCTAAAAAACGACATTTTGACCATTCGGCGGCCATCTTGGATGATGTAATCATCCGATTGGATGAAAACAGCACCACAGCGATCGCCTCATCAATACCATTGATTTGATATATTATAAGAACATATTCCGTCAAAAATGAAATGTGACCCTATTTGACCCCATTTTTGACCCAGGGGTCACCATTTTAACAAATTTGAAAAAGCGTTGTACATCGATCATTTCTGCCAAGTTTCGTAGAAATCGGTATGGTGAGAAGAAGATTTTTTAAAATGTTGTGATATTTTTAGACGACCGCCATCTAGGATTAACGATGACCGCCATTTTAACAACAAAAAAAAAGGCTTTACCAATGGACCATAACTGCGAAGTTTGCGACCAATGGCCAAGCGGTTTGTATGAAGAAGACGTTTGGTTTGAAATCTCTAATAAAAGAACGACCTTTTGACCTTTCGGCGGCCATCTTGGATGATGTAATCACCTGATTTCGACAAAAAATGTTCCTAAATAATCGTTTCGTCCATACCTTCGAATTGATATATGATATGACCATATTCGGTCAAATGTGAAATTTGACCCCTACTTGACCCCTCCTGCCCCGCCCATTTTTGACCCGCGGGCCACCATTTGAAGGAATCTGAAACATCGTTAACTATCGATCATACATATCAAGCTTCGTCGAAATCGGCCTGGGGGTTCGTGAGAAGAAGATTTTTTGAGAATTTGACCTACTTTTCAACGGCGGCCATCTTGGATTTCACGATGACCATTATTTTAACAAAAATGAAAAGGCTTGACCCACTTACCATTACTGTGAAGTTTGGCCAATATTGGCCAAGTGGTTCACGAGAAGAAGACGTTTGTAATCTATATTGAAAGAACGACCTTTTGACCTTTCGGCGGCCATCTCGGATGACGTAATTACCTGATTTCGACAAAAAAAAGCTTCAGAGTGAGCGTCTCGTCGATTCCTTCGATTTGCTATATGACGTGACCATATTCGGTCAAATACGACATTTGACCCCTACTTGACCCCTCCTGCCCCGCCCATTTTTGACCCGGGGTCCATCATTTGAAGGAATCTGAACCAGCGTTAACTATCGATCATTCAAACCAAGTTTCGGAAAAATCGCCTGGCAGTTCTCGAGAAGAATATTTTTTAAGAATTTGACCTACTTTACAACAGCGGCCATCTTTGATTTCGCGATGACCACCATTTAAACAAAAATGAAAAGGCTTGATCCAATAACCATTACCGTGAAGTTTGGCCAATATCGGCGAAGCGGTTCACGAGAACAAGACGTTTGAAATATTTATTAAAAGAACGACCTTTTGACCTTTCGGCGGACATCTTGGATGACATGACCATCCAATTTCGACAAAAAATATACCAGAGCGATCGCCTCTTTGATAACTTCGATTTGATATATTCGGTCCAAAATAAAATTTGACCCCAATTTGACCCCACGGGCCACGCCCATTTTTTACCCCGGGGTCACCATTTTAACAACTTTGAAACAGGATTGTACATCGATCATTCCTACCAAGCTTCGTCGAAATCTGGCTAGCAGAGACCACCAAATGCAGCTTAACGAGACGCGTTTGATGCGCCATATTTCATCAACATCCGTTACGTAATAAGGAAACTATAAAAGAATACGTACTTTGAATTGGTACTTGTTGTTGTTGTTAGTACCACGTGATCATACACCTTGTATTAGTCTAGTGCATATACAAGTTTAACCCCTGCAATACTGAATAGTACGGAACCCCGCAGAGGACATGGATTTGTTTGATTAATTCATTCCCACGAAATAGCAATTCGTTCCCTCAATTTAACAATTTCTTCCCTCGAATTAACATTGTTCCCACGATATAACAATTCGTTCCCTCGAATTAACATTTCGTTTCCACGAAATGACAATTCGTTCGCTCAATTTAACAATGCGTTCCCTCGAATTAACAATTTGTTCCCACGGGAACGAATTGTTATTTGGTGGGAACGAATTGTTAAATTGAGGGAACAAATTTTTAATCAGTGGCAACGAATTGTTAAATCGTGGGAACAAATTGTTAAACTGAGGAAATTAATTGTTATTTCGTGAACGAATTAATAAAGAAAATAATTCTACGTCCCATGCGGGGCTCCGTAGAATAGCATTGTGTAGTCTCCTGATTATTAAGTTCTGCCAAACTATGTTAAAGGTACATGCCCACTCAGCAGGCACACACTTTTCTTTATAGGAATTAAATAATTAAGTGTATAATTGTGTCACTATTTCACCATTCTAACAAGAGTCCCGAATATCACAATATACGCCCGTCGAGGCAAGGCCAGTCAACAAGGGGAGATAACTCACTGAAAACCAATAGGGTTCTTCATCTTGACGTGATAAACATGTACATGTATACTGCATTTTGTTACGATCCGTCAAGTAGAACTTGAGTTATTGCATGGACAAAGATACAGAGTCCGACAATAAAAAAATGGCTGCAAAAGGGAGACAAGTTATTGGATTTTTTTCAAAATAAATAGGCTTCTTTGTTTTGCCGTGATAAATATGCATAACGAATTTTGTTACGAAAGGTGAAGTAGAACTGGAGTTATTGCGCGGACAATTTGGTTACAATCCGTCAAGTAGTACTCTAGTTATTGCGTGGACAAGCTGCGCGCGCACGCAACCCGTACAAGGTGTGTAGATAATACGTCCCGTTTTTTCAAACGGGTGTAAAAAAATTACAAGTGCTGCTATACAGATATAATCATTTAGTAATATTTATTTTACTGATAGTGACTCGTGGTGGTATCCGGCTATTTTCATATGCAAATGAGGCATGATATTCTTTAATTATGTATACTAATTAAATGCGTGACATGAAAAAAATAATTATTTCGACAGATTATAAAGTATGATCATTGCACATCAAAATAAATCCAGAGAATAAATAGTAATGTTAAGGAAACACGGTTATCGCCCCTGATATCAGTGTGGAACTGATGGAATAGTGACACAATTATACACTTATTTAATTCCTATAAAGACCATTTTGTGCCTACTGAGTGGGCATGTGCCTTTAACATTGAGGACATTTTGTATAAAGTGTTGTAAAACTATGTTATTATTGAGAAACATGACAAAATACGAAACAACAGCAGCCGACACTTTGCATATTGCCAGGTTGAAGATTGCCAATAGATGTTCAGGAACGTATTGGAAAGATTAACGCATGCGGAGGTGTATATATGTATACAGTGGAACCTCTCCAAACCGGACACCCTGGGAGTTCCCCAGGGCGTCCGGTTTGGAGATGTTCCACTGTAAATCAGACATGTTAGCGGATCATGACACATTTTGGTGGTTTGCAATTATTGTAATCAGAGATACATAACAGCGAAACAGTTAAACATCCACATTTTCCTGAGTGTCCGGTTTAGCTACTTTACCGCCTATTTCACGAAACCTGCCCAAATATTACGGTTATATAAACGATGCAAAATCAATCATTCTTTCCATACTATACTCAACAAAACTAGAAACGTCCCTGTTTTATAGCCGGTGTAGCTCTGTCTATGTATGTACCACATGTTCAAAGTACATGTATTTTAAACCGTGGCGATGTTCAGAATACGATCGTGTAGAGTTTAGCCGATACACACGGTTTACATAGCGGCCAGTGACCGGAACGTTGATTTCCACTTTTTGCACGTGCACGCTATACTTGTCATCGATAACGTGATTCAGTTCATGTCGTACCATTCATGCGATAGGGGCTATTCGGAAAATTAAAAAACTTTTTTAATTTTTCACTGTTTTCGATATGCCACGGCTTTCCGAAAACGAGCGAAATCAGGCAATTGGGATGCTTGCGGGTGGGATGGCCGCCAGGGCGGTCGCGCCTCGGTTTGGTTGCTGTCGGAAGACGATTGATCGTCTTGCAGCCCGGTACCAGCAGACTGGGGCTGTTCACGACCGGCAGCGACCTGTCAGGCCTCGTGTAACGACGGCTAGAGCCGATCGTTACATTACGTTGACGCACTTACGTCAACGTCGATTGGCAGCCACAGTCACTGCTAGGCGATACGGTGTCTCAGGGCAGACCATTCGCAACCGGTTACGTCGTAACGCCCAACCAATCCGGGCACACCGCCCGTACACTGGTCAGATAATGACCCAACGTCACCGTGCTGCCAGAATGTTATGGGCGCGACGTCATCTGCACTGGAGAAGGGCTGACTGGAACCGAGTTTTGTTCACCGATGAATCTCGGTTCACAGTTAGTCATGCTGACGGAAGATTACGGGTATACAGGCGTAAAAATGAAAGATTCACCGATTGTTGCATTGTTGAGAAGAACAGGTTTGGGGGAGAGAGCGTAATGGTCTGGGGTGGGATCATGGGAAACCGGAAGACAGATTTGGTTGTTGTACAGGGCAACATCAATGCACAACGTTATGTTGCAGATGTGCTAAATGCACATGCCTTACCATTTATCCGTCAGCATGGTCCTGGTGTGACATTGATGCACGACAATGCCCGCCCTCACGTAGCCAGGGTCACCACTCAATACTTACAGCAAAACAACGTCGACGTCATGCCATGGCCCGCGGTCTCCCCGGATCTCAATCCCATTGAGCACATATGGGATGAGCTGGGCCGCAAAGCACGAGCTAACCATCAGATTGACAATGTTCGCGATCTTACACGGGCGTTACAACGGGAATGGAGGAATTTGCCCAACGCACTGGTATTGCGTTACGTCACGTCGATGCGGCGTAGGATCATTGCATGCATTCATGCAAATGGTGGCCACACTCGGTACTAACGAGATTTACTGAATTTGCCACATTACTTATTGAAATTCCATCTCTAAACATTAAGTAACACATTTCTGAGTTTTTGTGATTTTTGATTTTGACCCCTACCGCCCTTTGCCGGTTATCTCTCGAATATTTAACAAGATATCCAAATGCAATTTATTGGCTTTGATACAGAAATGAATGAACTTGTTTTTCCATTTTGATTTTTAAAAGTAACCCTTTTGGTTTTTGATGAATCTTTCCTTAAACATGGAGGGACGTTTCTAGTTTTGCTCAGTATATTAAAGAATGAACCTTCATTTTTTTCCTGAAATTTGGTCCAATATAGATTGTATTAATTTTCGTTTATTTTTCCATGGAAATTTAACCATTCAGGGGGGGGGGATATTGTTTTTGATTTGTTTAACAATAATAGCCGTAATATTTGGGCAGGTTTCGTGAAACAGACATTCTTTAGTAGTTTGTATGCACGACAGTGATTTGTAGTCCATTGTGACAACAAGTGTGTTGTCACTATGTCTATATGTCACAGAGTACGGATCCGCCACCCCATCAACTGACGACCCTGTGATGACTGGCGACTATTTTAGTTTGTATGCCTGACAGTACGGTGTTTCGTCCATTGTGACTATAACTGTGTTGTCACTACGTCTATAAGTCACAGACCGCGGCCACACCACCCCATCATCAGACGATAGGACGACCCTGTGCCGACTGCCGTCCTTCCGCAGCACGTGTACGTCTTGGGAACCGTAACAGCAGACGATAACATTGTCGTCCTCGTCAGCCGCCAGTCCGAGTGGATATTTCATGTCCTCATAGTTCACACTGTAAACCAGGTCCCCGCCATTGGTAAAGCACGCTATACGACCTTTGAGACTATGGTCGGTGACAAACACGTGTCCCCGTGCACCGACAGTTATTTGTGCACTCGTAAACGTGCCTGTACCGCGGGTGTCCAGCCCGATAAAACGGGTTACATTGCCGCGCCTGTCCAGGACCTGCACATGGCCGCCGACCCGGCGGCCGGATGGCGTCATCGTGACGTAGATGCGGTCCCCATGGACGGTCACGCCACAGCACGGCCGACTGGTGGTGATGGTGCGGCCGGCCCGGAGTGCGCCGTCAACGTGGATCCACTGGAGCTGACGACTGTTGTTCAGAGACACGATGACGTCATTGTCACCGTCAGCGGCCACGTCACAGGGCGGATCTTGCAACTTCAGGACAGCCTGTACGGTAAAGTTTCTATCAAGAAGGATGACATGCTGCTCTCCTTCACCAACGAGAATTATCCTCCCGTCTGGCAGTACTGTCGAGCCATTGATGAGACCGTTAGGAACGTTAATCTTGGTACACGACTCCACTTCCAGGTCGGTGAACGACCTCCGGTTGGATGCGGGGCAGACTGTAACAGATGCAGACCCTGGTGGATCTACACAGTCGACCTTTCGTACGGCCAATGTCCACCGTGCCTAAACGGTCAACACAGGTGAGCATATCGGCCAGTGTACGTGACGGCTGGAATGTAATGCTGACCCTATATGTATCCTGTTCCAGATCAGACATCGTGGGTTCGAGAGATTTTAACGTTTTTGACATTTTGTGAGCAGCAATTACACTGGTCACGCCATCGGCGGCGGCTTTAGCCTCGTCAGCAGTCCTCAGCTCTGTCTCCACTTTGGGGATTAAACCGTCGCAGACCTTGACATCGTCCAGAATGACATCCTTCTCAGCTGTGACGACTTTGTTCATATCTGCTAGCATTTCCATTGCCAGACGTTTCACCAGTGCTACAATATCCGTCTGAAACTGATTCACCTCGTCTTCAAACGAGTTTTGTAACTTCATCAAATCCTCGATACTCTTCTCTCGTGCATTCTTCAGATTCCCGATCCGATCTCTCAGTTCGGTCATTGACCGCACGACCTCGTCCAGTCGTTGTTCATGTCCAGCCGCCGCGTCAGAAATGGACGCTACCTGGCATTTTCTGTGATTGATAAGTTTACATGTATCACATAACATGACATCATGTTTCTCGCAATACCAGAGGATATCTTTCTCCGAGTGCTCCTCACAATAGTTTCAGAGGAAGTCTTACCTCGCGCTCTCCCAATAAAGGTAAGACACTCCCGGAAACCAGTGTGTGGTTTCGGGAAACTTTCAGGCTATTGTGAATCGTGACACAAGATGGACACATATACTCGTTACACTGCCGGCAGAACCTGTCCGCGTCTTTAACCAGTCTCGTCTCTTTACACGGATCACACTTCTTCACGCCACCTTTCGACATCGTGTCACTATAGTTTCGCCCGTCCACGCTCGCCATTTTGAAATATAGTGTACACCGAGATTACGTATAGACTACAATTAATGCACGCTAAATCCTTGTCAGAATGATACGAACTGTCAGGATTGTACACGTGACTTTCAATCGCTGTGTATTACACCGAATGTCGATCGATATGCAGAAACATCCCTTGTCGACTGATACTGTAATAGTATAATCTCCTAGCCCGGTTGGAAAAATACTACTTTAGGGGGTGGGTCCTGAAGACAACGACAGGTACAACTTCAATCCATTTATACATAGGTAGTAGTAGGCCCGCCTGCAACAATACAACATAAACATTACAATCATGCAAGGTTACAAACAATACAACATAAACATTAAAATCATGCAAGGTTACAAACAATACAACATAAACATTACAATCATGCAAGGTTACAAAGAATACAAGACAATACGATTAAAGCAAGTGATTCCACTTACTTTCCCATCATCAAATATTGAAAGAAAAACTTAGTGAAAGACGGTTCACTAAGTGCAATCACACTTTGGTATGCAGTGTTTTCTCCAGAGTTAAACTTTTTGGGGTCATAGTTGACCCCTTGTACACAATTATGCGGGTCAAACCTGAAATTCAAGGGTCGTAAGGAATAAATTGAAGAAAAGAAACCTCAAAACAATATTGATTTATTTTGATTCACATTATAAGGTTCTGTGTCATTTGAATGACTGTATACAAGTTGTACTTTGATTCCAGCAAATGGAATTAATACACTATATATAGTATTAGTTCATTCAAATGTTGAAAACAGTATATTTTATTGCGCATGGCCGTCAACAGACACTATCACCATTATATTTAATTTATATTACGAATTAATATATTTAAAATGACGTGAAAACAGTGAAATTTATCATTTCTCACAAATTCATTACTATGTCCGAAACGGTGTAGGGGAGACTTGCTCGGGTGTCAATCGATAAGACCATTTTTCTTTCAGCTTAAAACTCACTTTTGATCGTGAATCAATGTCAATTTTTGTTAACATTCTCAATTGAATATATTCAGTGTTCTTGCCAGTTTAGATCGACTTTGACGCTAAATATGCAAAACAAGAACTTGGAAGTTGGATTTTCAAAAAAAATATGCTCCGCAATGTCGGAAAAATGTTGTGACTCGTGTCTATTATAATTGCCGATGTTTTCGTCGTCTAACATGTCTAAGGTCTCATTTTCACTTGCGAATGATATTTCACTAACGTGAATATCTGAACCCACTTCTGGAGGATTAAAACCTATAAAATCGCTCGCAACAATTATATCATCGCTTTCAACATGTTCAAGAAAGTTGGATGCCACTTTTTAGACGTACTTTCGATTTTCGTTCCGCGAAATCAAGCGTGTGCTCTATTCCTAGAATCAAAATTACTCGATTTCCTTATTAGGAAAGTACGGCAGCTTAAAAGGGACATGCGCAATTTTTGTTTCTATGTCGTTCCCACGACATAGCATCTCGTTACCACGACATAGCATCTCGTTCCCACGAGATAACATCTCGTTACATTGTACCACGAGTTAGCTATGTCGTTCCCACGACATAGCATCTCGTTCCCTCGAGATAGTATGTCGTTACCACGACATAGCATCTCGTTCAATCGAGATAGCATCTCGTTCCCTCGAGATAGTATGTCGTTACCACGACATAGCATCTCGTTCAATCGAGATAGCATCTCGCTACCACGAGTTAGCTATGTCGTGGGAACGATATAGCATCTCGTTACCACGACATAGCATCTCGTTCCCACGAGATAGCATCTCGTTACCACGAGTTAGCTATGTCGTTCGCACGACATAGCATCTCGTTCCATCGAGATAGGTAGCCAATGAGAATGAAGCATAATTACCACCATATTAGTCCGACAGCCGGGAGCTTAACCTTTTTTTGATTAACATATGTTTTTATTGGCGATTTTGCTTGCCCATACCACCCACATCCAGAATCTGGCTGATGACACTCTGTCATCCTTGAGCGTTTTGAGAAATTTTCATAAATTCAAAATGGCCGCCAAACAGTTATAGTATGCCGTGTGAGGTATTGAAGTAATTTAAGAGCGTAAAGTGAATTTGACTTATCAGATAATCGGTCAACATTTTTAAAATTCAATTCAATTCACTGTGACATGGAAAAAATCCAAAATGGCCGCCAAATGTGACATATTTTACATATAACTACTCTCACACTCTATATCAAAACAAAAATGATACTGCTATTGGATATATTGACACAATAAACGCTTTAATTACGTTCGATATGTTCGTAGACAAGTTGTTGAACAGGGGAAGTCCAAGATGGCCGCCACATATAAATATAGTATCATATAACAATAATGTAAACGACTGATAATTAAGTATATAACTGCATATTAGCGCCATATCGTAGTAAATTGGTATAGATCTATTGGACTTAGGAATACATGTACTCTGAACGTTTTCAGTAAGTTAGAAATATAATTAAATACTGTGCCAATAGCAGAAGACAAAAATGGCGGCCAAATATTTAAAAAAAAGTCACGTTGCCTTATACTGCGCAAATTGCATAATAATTACTGGGGTTATTCACTAATTTAAGATTTATGGACACATTGAACGTTTTATGTAACTTTCAAATGCAATATTATTAGATAATTGTGTCAATATAAGAAGCTCTAGATGGCCGCCAGATATAAATGACCTTGCAATGACAATCATATTGTGTAATGATTAAAATATGAAATGTCGCGTAACCCTATTGCAAAGAAAACACACACAATTATGTCAATATTGTGTTCTTTTGTAACCTTGTTATGTAATTAGACACGTGTTCCACTAACAGAAGTCCAAAACGGCTGCCAAATATAAATTATAGCAATTATCGTTTAATAATTAAGTAATATTGATATGCTCCGGCATATTTAGGTAACTTACCTGGATTCTTTAGTTACACACCACGCTGAATGAACTTTCATTTCACCACACAGCTTGTAGAATATCAACGTTATTTATTTGTGCTGCTTTGACAAGACGTGAAATGAAAACATACGTGATATGATCTGGAATTGTACCCACAGACCAAGCACGCATGTTAAGAATCATGTCTCGGTTCATCCAGTCCGCGTGTCTTCAATTCACGCACCTGTCTGTCAAATCCAGAATCCAACATTGTCGCAAGTTTACTCGCTATGTTAACGTGTGTACACAATGTCACTTAGACTATAATCTGACGTAGGTTTGAGCTCTCGTTTTGCTAAATAACTTTATCCAACAATCCCTGTAGCCGCTATTGTGGTCGAAAATGTAACTTTTCTGTCAGTGCCTAACATTTTGATCTTACTGTCCGCCATTTTGATTCCTGAATTGTGGGATTGTTTGTCTTTGTAAATTTGCGTAAAGGAGTTTATCATGCAGCTAAAGATTAAGCGTACACACGAATATGTTCTAGTACATATTTTATATATTATGTATTAATTGTGTTTTACATTCCCCGTTGAAGTGTTATCTGTCAGTTTCCGATGTTTATTTGATAACATTGAATGAAAAATTCGTATCTGCTGCCGTCACTAAAAACATAATCTGTGATGTCATTTACATAATTTGATGTCATTTCCGGCTCGTGCATTTTTTGGCCATATGGCCAATTTCTGGCCAAATGGCCCATTTTTGGCCAAGTGGCCAATTCCTGGCCAGTGACCCGTTTTTTGCCAAATGGCCAATTTTAGGCCTAGATTACCTTATAGTAACAATAAAATGGTTTATAATAGCTATTTGTCTTGTTATCATTCTTGGTTTTGCAAATAATGCATTTCTTAAGCAAATATATTAGTTATCACACCGATAAACCTGTCAGCCAATATAACCATGCAATTTCATACGTTATATATCAAAAGTGCCTTATTTTATAACAATAGTGCCGCAAGTCACAAAATACGCCCGTATGGGCCAGACAGCGAAGATGCAGAAATGTGAAGCTGTCACCAAGGCAAGAAAAATTAATGAGAATTTGAAAGTCTATAGCATTATTTCTTCATCTCGTTGTGCTAAACATGTATACTAAGTTAGGCAGAGATAGAAAATTAGAGTGTAAAGTAGAAATGATAGGGAATTGGATACAATAATGAAGAAAAAATGGCTAAGTTAAAAAGGTGATATTTTTGTTAAAAAATATGTTTTCGGCATAAAAACACAAAGGTGCACATCTTCAATATGTGTAGAAGACGTGTGTATAGTGTCAGAACGATCGACTGAACGGTTTCGGAGGAGTTGTGTACACAAACTCTGTACCGTATATAGAATTGAATAAACAATTGTAGAAAAAACGGCTAAGTTAAAAAGGTGATATCTTTGTTACAAAATATGTTTTCGCCATAAAAACACCAAGGTGCACATCTTCAATATGTGCAGATGACGTGTGTATAGTTTCAGATCGATCGACTGAACTGTTTCGGAGGAGTTGTGTACACAAACTCTGTACCGTATATAGAACTGTATAGACAAATGTAGAAAAAATGGCTAAGTGAAAAAGGTGATAGTTTTGTTAAGTATATGTTTGCGGCATAAAAAGACAAAGGTGCACGTCTTCAATATGTGTAAAAGACGTGTGTATAGTTTCAGAACGATCGACTGAACGGTTTCGGAGGAGTTGTGTACACAAACTCTGTACCCTATATAGAATTGTATAGAAAAATGTATAAAAAATTGCTAAGTTAAAAAGATGATATTTTTGTTCAAAAATATTTTTTCGGCATAAAAACACGAAGGTGCACACTTCAATATGTGTAGAAGACGTGTTTATAGTGTCAGAACGATCGACTGAACGGTTTCGGAGGAGTTGTGTACACAAAGTCTGTACCGCAAATAGAATTGTATAGAAAATTGTAGAAAAAACGGCTAAGTTTAAAAGGTGATATTTTTGTTACAACATATTTTTTCGCCATAAAAACACCAAGGTGCACATCTTCAATATGTGTAGAAGACGTGTGTATAGTTTCAGATCGATCGACTGAACTGTTTCGGAGGAGTTGTGTACACAAACTATGTACCGTATATAGAACTGTATATAAAAATGTAGAAAAAATGGCTAAGTTAAAAAGGTGATAGTTTTGTTAAAAAATATTTTTTCGCCATAAAAACACCAAGGTGCACATCTTCAATATGTGTAGAAGACGTGTGTATAGGTTCAGATCGATCGACTGAACGGTTTCGGAGGAGTTGTGTACACGAACTATGCGCTTTTTCTTCAGCCGCCCGCCCGCCCATTAATTTATGTATCCGATGTATGTACGTACAACTGCGTATGAAGCGCTAACCTATGTTTAGCTGTTGCGTGGTTTAATATGTAACGTATGGATTATCATGTCAAGATTGCAACATTTCTACAAATGTATGTCAATGACGATCGCATAATAATGACATGATTATTAAAATAGAGAACACAGTAGAAAAGTGAGACCCATAAACCAAGAAACCAACGCAATAAACACTATGAAGTACAGTACACAGCGACATGACAAGAAGGATGCCACCTTGGACAGGACAGTGTATAAAACAGACCACTTGTATGGTTGAACCTGTTTAATTTAACCTGTTTAACAAACCTCCCGCTTACCTCGCCATCATGCTTCAAGGCAATCAAAAAAGAATAATATATCATACGATAAAGACAAACTAATCACAACGAAATACACAGCATACATGAAATGAAAGTTAATATTGTAGATATGACTATAAGAAAAGAAGAAGATATGATGACACAAAAACTCTAGCCGCAAGGGATGACAGTTACGTTGTTCCGCATTGTCATATAAGTATAGTAAAGTTCATGATTACTGCACTCCTTTTATCCATTGTATGACACCCTGAAGGCTGTCATGTTGTATATATTGTTGTGTACTATGTGTATTGCTGTCTGCAATGACTATAATAGTTATTGTTACCGTGATAGAGTATTTAATTTGTTTGTTTATTAATATTTAACGGCCTATCAACAGCTAAGGTCATGTAAGGTCGGGCAAACGGGTTCGATCCCATTTTAACCTGCTGCATTGGGGGGGGGATCCAAAAATCAGAAAGGAATATTTACACCGAGCACAAATATATTCAGCCCTGAAATCAGAATAACCTGACCTGGTGCCAGGTCCATACCACACCAAGTCACTTGGCACCTTCCCCTAAAATAGGATTACGAATATCGTATACTCACATAAGGGGTATAACCAGATTCAACTGTCACATACAAAATGCCAAAGACGTATGTGAGGGCCAAACCAGGTCTCCAGTCGGGATTCCGGTAAGGGTTAACCCCGATCGTTAAATTACCCATCGCGTGCTCCCAACTGCCACCCACCATAGAGTATTTAGTAGTGGCACAACTGGAATTAATGTCATATATATAATTTATATGTGTATTAGTTGCGTCCACACCATAATATGTATATGTATTCTACATTATATCAGTGTTTTTCTCAGAATTATTGAAAATGTGATTAAATTTGATTTCTTTGTTCAGCATTTACGTACTCTGACGATTTCATATCTTATTATTTTAGAATGTCATATGCATGCACTCCATATTGAGTTTTATGTAATAAAATCAACTGAACAGACGTTGAATTCCGACTTATCATTGAAAAGAAGAATGGTATAGAAACATTACATTATCTCATCATAACAATATATTTTGCTCTATCTAATCAATAACAATTTGAATTTCTATCAATTACTTGCAGTTTACCAAATGATAAGTGATATCAAAAGGTTGTACATCAATCACTATGTACATACCATCCTTTTGTGGAAAGTATATACATTTCGCAGAAAAACACTTATGTCACAATGTGTGTATGCTAAACTGGTTTAACGCAAGTAATGTTAGCCAGAAACTGGAATAACGCTAATGGAACGCTGGAAATATATAGAAGTATCATTTGTACTAGCCAGGTTAGCCATTTCGTGTGATTTCACAATACACATGTTGAGCAGTGAAGCTTTTGGAACCAATTGTATGAAAGAATACCTCTTGTATTTATTCAAATTAGGAAGTCATTAAAGTTTACTGTAAAGTTCCACACTACATCTTCCTGCCAACGCCCCACTATATAAGTTTGGTTGCCATCTTGGATTTGGTGTCAGAATATTTTCAGCATGAATGTTGATGTGGAATGGCAAGACAAGAAGGCTTTCCAAAATAAACTGAATAATCCAACGTATATAACCAAATGTACTATTTTAAATATTATATCAGTATATGATTTGATTACTAGTAGAATGTACTATATTATTATCTGGCGCCCATTTAGGACTTCTGTTATTTAACGTTGTATAATGGTTATATTAACTTAAGAAAATAAATCATCTTGACTTAATACTTAGATGTGACACCCGAGTGTAATTATATAAGCTATTTGCTATCAATATAGTTAGCGGCCATTTTGGCCAATGCTGTTGAAACAAATCTGCGTACCTCAGGTACTAAAATAATTGTGTATCTAAGTACAATATTCGTATGCTCATTTGCTCTAATACATGGTCTGAGTGCAATTATATATGTTTTTTAATGTAGAGATACGATTGTACGTACAATATAATATTACAAAAACAAACACTCATTGTTTCAGTAAACTCAAGATTATAAAAAGCATACTATTTGTTGTGACGAACTAGTGAAATTACGTAAAATGATCACATTCTGGCGGCCATCTTGGATTTTTTCCATATCGCAGTTCAGGAATTTAATTTTAAAGTTGCAAATTTTCATCCGTATGTCAAATATACCCAGTTTACGCTCTTAAATTGCTTAATTTCCTCATGTGAATGCAACTATATGGCACACTATATGGCAGCCACCTTGATTTTATGCAAATTTCTCAAAGCACTCAAGGGTGACAGTTTGTCATCAGTTGGATTTCAAAACGAGAAGGCCTGGACATTCAAAATCAGTAATAACAAGAGTGCCGAAAGTCACAATATACACCCGTCGAGGCAAGGCCAGTCAACACGGGGAGATAACTCATCTTGACGTAATAAACATGTAAACCAAATTTGGTTAGGATCGGTCAAGTAGAACTTGAGGTATTGCGTGGACAAGGATACAGAGTACAGAGTAAAAATGGCTGCCAAGGGGAGATAAGTCATCGGAAATGTTTCAAAATCAATAAGCTTCTTCGTCTTGTCGTGATAAACGTGTATACCGGATTTGGTTATGATCGGTCAAGTATAACTTGAGTTATTGGGTGGACAAGCATACAGAGTGAGAAAATTAAAAATGGCTGCCAAGAGGAGATAAGTATCGGACATTTTTCAAAATAAATAAAATTCGTTGCCTTGCCATGATAAACATGTAAGCCGAATTTGGTTTCGATCGGTGAAGTAGAACTTGAGTTATTGCGTGGACAAGGATACAGAGTGCGAACACTAAAAATGGCCGCCAAGGGGAGATAAGTCATGGAAAAAATCAATAGGCTACTTCGTCTTGCCGTGATAAACATGTATACCGAATTTGGTTACGAGCGGTGAAGTAGAACTTGAGTTATTGCGTGGACAAGGATACAGGTGTGAACAATAAAAATGGCCGCCAAGGGGAGATAAGTCATCGAAAAATCAATAGGCTTCTTCGGCTTGCCGTGATAAACATGTTTACCAAATTTGGTTACAATCCGTCAAGTAGACTCTAGTTATTGCGTGGATGAGCTGTGCCCCCCGCCCGCCCGCCCGCCGCCCGTACAAGATAATACATAATACGTCCCGTTTTTTCAAACGGGCGTATAAAAACTATGTTATTCAAAACAAGGTAAAGCCCAAAATCGGCTTTTGGCTGCCGGACTATATTCAACTCTGACTGAAATAAATATGGCGGTCATTATGCATCATTTTCATTGGCTACCTATGTCGTGGGAACGAGATGCTATCTCGAGGGAACGAGATGTTATGTCGTTCCCACGACATAGCTAACTCGTGGTAACGAGATCCTATATCGCGGGAACGAAATCCTATCTCGAGGGGACGAGATGCTATGTCGTGGGAACGACATAGCTAACTCGTGGTAACGAGATGCTATGTCGTGGTAACGAGATGCTATGTCGTGGGAACGACTTAGAACAAAAAGTGTGCATGTCCCTTTTAAGCTGCCGTAGGAAAGTGTAATAACCTTAAACCTTTGTGAATACATTAATTATAAAGTGTACAATGAAAATGTCCCGATATGTGTCGCTAGCGTGGGAAAACTACTACACTTTATATTGAGGGCTTATCGAAGTAACATCGTACGTAGCGGTTAGCATCGTATTTACTTGACTACCTCCAGTCCACAACAGGGATATCCGGCGAAATTGGGAAGTATTGTGGCAACAACTATCAGGATAAATAACAGTGTTTACACCGGGCTAAACTTAACTGCACATATTCCTCTTTATAGGCAACAGGTTTCTATATTCTTATGTAGTGCAATGTAATGAAATGTAATTATAGTTATGTACTCAGAACAAGGTTAAACTAGGTCATGACACAGACAGGTGTAAAGTAGATCCAGCCACAGGTGATTCTAGCGTTTCTTGGATGGTCAATTATTGTTTGTATATACATAAAACACATTTCTAAACAATGCACCAAACAATTCAAATGTGCCCGGGCGTAAATATAATAATCACCTGTGGATCCAGCCCTAACTACAGCATTGTTATGAACATACAAAGTTGCCACGATACGTCTAAATTAAGGAAACAAATTACGAAACATTTAGGTTGAAATGAACCGAGCTTGTCCACAATAATAAATATCGCACAGGACTCATTCCCTGTGTAAACAGTTTTGCAGTCAGTGCAGACACCACAACTGCATAACGTACACAGACAACTAAAACTAATGTTAAAACACCATATCACAGTATATTTACCGCTCCCTCCTTTCTCTTTATCGCAGCTCATTATAAACTATATATTGTTGTTCAGACCGCTATAATCGCTAACCGAATGATGGAACAATAATACAATAGCACGCTAAAGATAAACTCGGAAATGCAAAACCGGTATCACGAAATGGCGTAATGGTAGATTTTTTTGGATAATGGAGGAAATGGGGCGTAATGGTGGAAAATGGGGCGTAATGGTGGACCATAGTTGCGTAATGGTGGATTGTGATAATACAATATATTTGTTTGTTTTTGTATTAGTGTTTAACGGCCTATCAACAGCTAAGGTCATGTAAGGCCGGGCAAACGGGTTCGATCCCATTTTAACCTGCTGTGGGGGGAGGTGAACCCAAAATCAGAACGGAATATTTACATCGAGAACAAATATATTCAGCCCTGAAATTAGAATAACCCGACCTCCTGCCAGGTCCATACCACACCAAGTCACTTGACCCCTTCCCCTAAAATAGGATTACAAATATCGTAATACTCACATAAGGGGTATAACCAAATTCAACTGTCGCATACAAAATGCCAAAGACGTATGCCACCCACGATAATAAAATATGGATAATGGTGATATTTGTATACCATGATTGATGCTGGTGGCAGATTTTATGTTGAATAACAGTATTTGTTATGATATAATGTTTTTGTTATTACTGGAAGCTAAGATACAAATTATATCTTCCAGTTTTATGTAGATGTGTGTGCCGCAACATATAAACTGACAATTGTCCCCCCCCACCCCCCCAGGACAAGACCCTGGCTACGTCACTGTAATTAGCCATGCGCTAGTCAAAACATTCGGGTTAACATATGTTACAAGGCCGTCGTCCTGGTAGGTTCGAACCCCTTTTTGTGGAGGCATCAATATTTTTGTTACATAAATAAGGTGCGTGATAGCCATGTTCAGAGCATGAATGAGTAAACATTATATTATGCAAATGCCCTACTAGCAAAGCACAGTTCAAGCGACACCAAACGTATTGCCATATGCCAATTATCAGAAATACGCTTTTAAAAAACTTTCCGGGAATGTGATGCAACCGAAATATGTAAGGGGTCCAAGGGCAACCCCTGGACCGCTTACATATTTCGGTTGGTTCCCTGCTGAAAGCCGACCCCCCTTATCAAAAATGTTGGTGACGCCCCTGTGTTATAAATGTATTGATTACCGAATCCACAGTACACACAACAATAACACTGTATACAAACAGCACAGATCCACTGGATGTACACTGTTAAAAGTGACATAAGTTTATAAACTATGTAAGCGTCCTGGTGCCAATGCTAACATATATTTATCTCCTAATTAGGAGATACTATGTCCTAATTTGGAGACAGTAACTCCTAATTAGGAGATAATATCTCCTAATTATGAGTTATTATCTCCTAATTAAGACTTACTATCGCCTACTGACGACTTAGTATTTCCTAATTAGGAGATAAAACTTTACTTAACATTGTCACAGATAGTAAGTCCTAATTAGGAGATAGTACGTCCTAATTGGGAGATACTAATACTTAGGAGATAATAAGTCCTAATTAGGAGATATTAAGTCATAATATGGAGATACAAACTCATAATTAGGAGATATTATCTCCTAATTAGGAGTTGCTATCCCCAACTTAGGACTTAGTATCTCATAATTAGGACTCACTATCTCCTAATTAGGAGATGGGTGCAACAAAAACAAGGGCATCGTTATCACTACAGGGTTCCCACACAGAAACTGATATAAAATTCCCTGACATTTCCCTGACAAAAAATGAGCGACGTAATTAACTTAAATGTGTGGTATTAATTGCTGCAAGATCAAATCCTGAACATGTGAACTCTAAATTAATGTTGGCCTTCATATGATCCCCTTCAGTCAACACTAACCACCTTTTTCGATGTATTTTGTTAATTTTGTGAAAGCAAGTACACAATCGCTACATGTGAAGAATAAAACACAGGAATTCCATATACTTAAATGTATGTCTTACTTTTATACAGAAAGAATAACATGTGATTATATCTCATGTCGCATGTATCTAAGTTTGTTTCACACATGTAACATCATTACCATTGGCATCAAAGGTAAACATACATGTAGAAAACAATAGGGCCATGATGGCCCTATATCGCTCACCTGTGCAATGTCACAAACATCATGCAAATACTGGTATGTAAAGTTGTCACTACATATACATCAAAATAAGCTCATGACAGGCACACAATGTCAATGCGACAAACTTGAGAAGTCACAGGTAGGAGTTGTCTCGCGATATGTACAGATATATCTTACACAACTTTGACAGGTTTGGAGACCACAACAGGATGCTTCCAGCCTACTTTTGATTGCAATCCTTAGATTTTATGTATTATATAACCATATTCCGTAAAAACGTTGACCCCTATTTGACCCCCGGGCCATGCCCATTTTTGACCCAGATATCACCATTTTAACAGCTTTGAAAAAAGCATTGTACAATCCTGTCAAGTTTCGTGGAAATCGGTCTGGTGGTTCGTGAGAAGATTTTTTAAGAATTTATACTATTTTTAGACGGCGGCATCTTGGATTAACGACGACCACCATTTTAACAAAACTGAAAAGGCTTTACCAATGAACCATAACTGCGAAGTTTGGCCACCAATGGCCAAAGCGGTTTGTATGAAGAAGACATTTGAAATAAAACAACGACCTGTTGACCTTTCGGCGGCCATCTCGAATAATATAATTATCCGATTCGATGAAAACAGCAACACAGCGATCGCCTCATCAATACCTTTGATTTAGTATATTATAAGACCGTATTCCGTCAAAAATGAAATTTGACCCCTATTTGACCCCACTTTTGACCCAGGGGTTACCATTTTAACAAATTTGAAAAAACATTGTACATCGATCATTTCTGCCGATTTTCGTAGAAATCGGTCTGGTGGTTCGTGAGAAGAAGACTTTTTTAAAAGTTTGTGCTATTTTTAGACGGCCGCCATCTTGGATTAACGATGACCGACATTTTAATAAAACTGAAAAGGCTTTACCAATGGACCATAACTGCGAAGTTTGCTACCAATGGCCAAGCGGTTTGTATGAAGAAGACGTTGGAAATCTCTAATAAAAGAACGACCTTTGGACCTTTCGGCGGCCATCTTGGATGATGTAATCATCTGATTTCGAAAAAGAAATGCTGCTAAGTGATCGTTTCGTCCATACCTTCGAATTCATATATGACATGACCATATTCGGTCAAATGTGACATTTGACCCCTACTTGACCCCTCCTGACCCGCCCATTTTTGACCCGGGGGCCACCATTTGAAGGAATCTGAAACATCGTTAACTATCGATCATTCATATCAAGCTTCGTCGAAATCGGCCTGGCGGTTCGTGAGAAGAAGATTTTTTTGAGAATTTGACCTGCTTTTCAAAGGCGGCCATCTTGGATTTAGCGATGACCATCATTTTAACAAAGAGTAAAAGGCTTGACCCACTGACCATTACTGTGAAGTTTGGCTAATATTGGCCAAGTGGTCTACGAGAAGAAGACGTTTGTAATCTATATTGAAAGAACGACCTTTTGACCTTTCGGCGGACATCTCGGATGACGTAATTACCTGATTTCGACAAAAAAAGCTTCAGAGTGAGCGTCTCGTCGATTCCTTCGATTTTATATATGACATGACCATATTCGGTGAAATGTGACATTTGAGCCCTACTTTGACCCCTCCTGCACCGCCCATTTTTGACCCGGCGTCCACCATTTGAAGGAATCTGAACCAGCGTTAACTATCGATCATTCATACCAAGTTTCGTAAAAATCGGCCTGGCAGTTCGTGAGAAGAAGATTTTCTTAAGAATTTGACCTACTTTTGAACAGCGGCGATCTTTGATTTCGCGATGACCACCATTTAAACAAAAATGAAAAGGCTTGATCCAATAACCATTACCGTGAAGTTTGGCCAATATCGGCCAAGCGGTTCACGAGAACAAGACGTTTGAACTCTTTATTATAGGTCCCACCTTTTGACCTTTCGGCGGCCATCTTGGATGACATGACCATCCAATTTCGACAAAAAATGTACCAGAGCGATCGCCTCTTTGATAAAATTTGACCCCAATTTGACCCCACGGGCCACGCCCATTTTTGACCCTGGGGTCACCATTTTAACAACTATGAAAGAGCATTTTAGATCGATCATTCCTACCAAGTTTCGTCGAAATCCGGCCAGCGGTTCATGAGAAAAATATTTCTTTATAATTTATGCTATTTTTAGACGGCGGCCATCTTGGATTAGCGATGACCTCCATTTTAACAAATCTGAAAAGGCTTCACCCATGGACCATAACTTTTAAGTTTGGCTACCATGGGCCAAGCGGTTCATGTGAAGAAGAATTTTGAAATCTCTAATAAAAGAACGACCTTTTGACCTATCAGCGGCCATCTTGGATGACATGATTATCCGATTTAGACAGAAAATGCGCCAGAGTGATCACCTCGTTGATACCTTCGATTTGATATATGACATGACCATATTTGGTCAAAAATAAAATTTTAATACCACGCCCATATTTGACACCGGGGTCACCATATTAACAACTTTGAAAGAGCATTGTACATCGATTGTATGTTGAAATCTGGTTGGCGGTTCTTGAGAAGAAGATTTTTTGAAGAATTTGTGCTATTTTTAGACGGCGGCCATCTTGGATTACGTAATGACGTAATTTTAACAATTTTGTAATCCTCCTACCATGACCATGACCATGAAGTTTGGTGACTATAGGCCCAATGGTTACCGAGGAGAAGACGTTTGAAAATGTTCACGGACGGACTGACGACGGACAGACGGACACATTGCGGTAACAATAGCTCATATGAGCTTCTCTCAGGTGAGCTAAAAATAGTATGGTATGTATACAATGTATCAAGTTCAGGATATTTAAAACTTATCAGGTATCAATTGCGCTTTAGTTTGTATGCCAGACAGTTAGGGTTGTGGTCCATTGTGACTGTAAGCGTGCTGTCACTATGTCTACGTCACGGAGTACGGATCCACCATCTATCAACAGACGATCCTGTGGTGACTGGCGACTATTTTAGTTTGTATGCACGACAGTACGGTTTGTAGTCCATTGTGACTATAAGTGTGTTGTCACTATGGCTATACGTCACAGAGCACGGATCCGTCACCCCATCAATTGACGACCCTGTGGTGACTGGCGATTATTTTAGTGTGTATGCCCCACAGCACGGTATCCCGTCCATTGTGACTATAAGTGTGTTGTCGCTACGTCTATAAGTCACGGACTGCGGCCCCACCACCTCATCAGCAGACGACAGGACGACCCTGTGCCGACTGCCGTCCTTCCGCAGCACGTGTACGGCCTGGGAATCGTAACAGCAGACGATAACATTGTTATCCCCGTCAGCCGCCAGTCCGAGTGGATATTTCATGTCCTCGTGGTTCACACTGTAAACCAGGTCACCGCCATTGGTAAAGCACGCTATACGACCTTTGAGATTACAGTCGGTGACAAACACGTGTCCCCGTGCACCGACAGTTATGTAGCATGGACTCGTAAACGTGCCTTTACCGTGGGTGTCCAGCCCGATACAACGGGTTACCGTGCCGCGCCTGTCCAGGACCTGCACATGGCCGCCGACACGGTTGCCGGATGACGTCACAGTGACGTAGATGTGGCCCCCATGGACGGCCACGCCACTGCACGGCCGACTGGTGTTGATGGTGCGGCCGGCCCGGAGTGCGCCTTCAACGTGGATCCACTGGAGCTGACGACTGTTGTTCAGAGACACAATGACGTCATTGTCACCGTCACCGGCCACGTCACAGTGCCGATCTTGTAACTTCAGAGTTGTCTGTACGGTTAGGTCAAGAAGGATGACATGTTGCTTTCCTTCATCAACGAGAATTATCCTCCCGTCTGGCAGTACTGTCGACCCATTGATGAGTCCGTTAGGAACGTTAATCTTGGTACACGACTCCACTTCCAGGTCGGTGAACGACCTCCGGGTTGACGGGGGGCGGGGGGGGGGGGGGCAGACTGGACCAGATGCAGACCCTAGTGGGTCTACACCGTCGACCTTTGTACGGCAAAAGTCCAACGTGCCTAACCGGTCAACACCGGTGAGCACATTGGCCAATATACGTGACGGCTGGAATGTAATGCTGACCGTATATATATCCTTTTCCAGATCAGCCACCGTGGGTTCGAGCGATTTTAACGTTTCTGACATTTTGTGAGCAACAATTACACTGGTCACGCAATCGGCCGCGGCTTTAGCCTTGTCAGCAGTCCTCAGCTGTCTCCACTTTGGGGATTAGAACGTCGCAGACCTTGACATCGTCCAGAATGACATCCTTCTCGGCTGTGACGACTTTGTTCATATCTGCTAGCATTTCCATTGCCAGACGTTCCACCAGTGCTACAATATCCGTCTGAAACCGATTCACCTCGTCTTCAAACGAGTTTTGTAGCTTCATCAAATCCTCGATACTCTTCTCTCGTGCATTCTTCAGATTCCCGATCCGATCTCTCAGTTCGGTCATTGACCCCACGACCTCGACCAGTCGTTGTTCATGTCCAGCCGCAGCGTCAGAAATGGACGCTACCTGGCATTTTCTGTGATTGATAAGTTTCGGGAAACTTTCAGGCTGTTGTGAATCGCGGCACAAAATGAACACATATACTCGACACACTGCCGGCAGAACGTGTCCGCGTCTTTAACCAGTCCCGTCTCTTCACACGGACCACACTTCTTCACGCCGTCTTTCGACATCGTGTCACTATATTTCCGCCCGTCCAGACTCGCGATTTTGAAATATAGTGTACACCGAGATTAGTATCGACTACAATGCGCGCTAAATCCTTGTCACAATGATACGCACCGTCAGGATTGTATTTAAAGGTACACGCCCACTCAGTAGGCACAAAATGTTCTACATATCGGAGACATCATCTGAGACATTTTCAGGCAAACTAAACATTCATTGACCATTACCCCAAAATTGATTGGCATTATTATACATTTTATACCAGACGTAAATTTCCACACTGATATCAGGGGCGATAACTGTTTCCTTGAAATGTTAACGGACATTACTATTTATTCTCTGTATTTATGTTTTGATGTGCAATGCTCGAACTTTATAATTTGTCGAAAATAGCTGATACCACCGCGCGTCACTATCAGTAAAAAAAATATTACTAAATGATTATACGTACGTATAGCGGGCACTCGTAATTTTTAGAAGTGGTGGAATAGTGACACAATTATACACTTATTTAATTCCTATAAAGAACAGTCTGTGCCTACTGAGTGGGCATGTACCTTTAACTTTTGACACGTGACTTTCAATCGCTGTGTATTACACTGAATGTTGATCGATATGAAGAAACGTCCCTTGTCAACTGATACTAAATGTGTTTTCATATAAAATGGCACTTTAGTCAATGTTGTGTTTATCTGAACATGTCATCATAATTCCAGCACAAAAATATTTACACAATTCCCTAACATTTGATTGGCCCGTAGCAAGTCTCTGTCCAAAATTTATATCCCAGTAAACTCCCACGCCGAACTACTTTATACAGGTGCGCTGTCAGTGCTGTCAATGTAAACAAATGGCTGCCGTCTGTCAAAATAAACACATTTTCTTGATGAATTTATTTCAAATGCTGGAATTATAAGGAATGAATAGCCTTTTTGTGGAATTTATCGGGGATATAAACTTGGAAAAGTCGCGGGAATACTGGACGAGGCCTTCCGGCCTTCGTCCAGTATTCCCGCGACTTTTCCAAGTTTATACCCCGATAAATTCCACAAAAAGGCCATTCATTCCTATAATAAATATTACAATATGTCGACACAGTGTGGTATCTAATGTCACATGTAAGGACCTACATCGTCGTGTCTTTTCATGATTGAAAATGACAAACACTGTTCACGGAGTGCTTAATTACAGTGAAACCTCTCTAAACCGGACGCCCTGGGAGGTTCCCAGGGTGTCCGGTTTAGAGAGGTTCCACTGTACAACATCGCAGCATCTCGCTACAGGTAGTAAATAATTATATGCAACAATACATATGCTTAACCCGAATGTCCTGCCTTCGATATGCATGTCCATATTATCAACGTTTCTTAACCCTTACACTGCTGAATGAAATGTTGTCGTCTGCTGTTTATGTTTTATTTTCGATTTTTCTCATCAAAAACATGCTTTGACAGCATGTGCAGGGCAAAATACAAAGCAACAGCAGACGACAGTTTTCACGCTCAGCAGGCTAAGCGTTAACATATATTGCAATGCCAACTCAGAATCAAGCAATAGCATTGCTGTAGCTCAGGCTCTGCCAATCAAGCTGAAAGCTGCTTGAGTTTAAGCACAATGTTCAAATATTTTGAAATATGGAAGTTGAAAAATACTGGCAAGATTAGCGTAAGCGGTATAAGTCCAAATATAGATAGACCAGTAGCCAATTTCATCAACATTGCAAAGTATACTTTTCTAGCAAAGTATACTTTGAGGGAGAAATTTTCAATTTTAGGATAAATTTATTAATTTGTATTATACTGCATTTATTACATTATCACAGCCAATTTGGCTGTGATAATGTAATAAATTCAGTATAATAATTCTGCATACTTTTAATCATGAAATATATGAATTTGTTAGTTCTATATGAACTAATGCATTTCAGGAAAAATAAATGATTACTCCCTCAAAGTATACTTTGCTAGAAAAGTATACTTTACAATGTTGGTGAAATAGGCTACATGTGTATTATCATATCATAGCCTAGTTTTCGTGTATAACAACTACATGATAAAGTGCACGTGCATGCATGTCAATATAATAGTGTATCTTGGTAGCAAAATAGACATGTAGTGTGGCTTAATGGTATCGAAGCGGGAGAATATCCATATGTTAGCAGAACTTTTGTTCATTTTATCTGGTCGAGAGTTCGAACCTCACAAAACGCATTACTTTTGTCGATATCATTCTGTTCGTTTTATGACTGCTTGCTGGAGAAGGGAATAAGTGAAACGGCGAGGGTTATCACTATTGCTGTATGACCTGAATGTGACATGATCGGCGAGAACATACTCCAGATTCTTCATGTACACACATATGAAATGTGCATTTAGTTATTAGTTTTCTTCAAAATGAGACTAACGTTCTACATGTAATCTATCTCATGCTTAGTTAATGTAATTTGTACGAACAACACACATAAAAAAGAAATAACAAATAAAAATGTATGTGTATATATGTATGAAAAACTAAGATTCGAACTCACTATCTACGGCATTGATATCCGACACTCTAACCCCTCGACAACATAAGACTTGATGACAGACAAGTCTGAAAATTAATATTGAAAAGGAATACTGGCACGGTATGTTTAACTGTCTCACCTATTCTGTGCTAAGTGTATGACCGGTTTGTTTGTAAACAAGTAGCAAGTTATCGTCTGCGGACTTTTTATGTTTTTGTACAGTGTTCGTAAGTCAGTGGCGTAGCCAAAAGGGATTCAATGGGTGCGAATGCACCCTCTAAAGTTTGGCCAGATGTGTATTTGCATTTTGTTACATTTCAAACTATTATATGCTTGTATTTATCTGTGAGAGAAAAACCCGTAATTGTCAACTTACAAAT
The DNA here is from genome assembly GCA_029237695.1 of Conchocele bisecta. Classification (NCBI taxonomy): domain Eukaryota; kingdom Metazoa; phylum Mollusca; class Bivalvia; order Lucinida; family Thyasiridae; genus Conchocele; species Conchocele bisecta. Next base: position 110,268,771 of record CM055268.1, read on the forward strand.
AATACACCGTGATGAGAACACCCGTAATAACCTGCGCTCGTTATAACATGAGCATCGCCCACAAAACTTCATACGCAGATGCAAACGCCGCCCCAATAATTAGCACCCCCCCACCCCAATAATTCTGTAAATTTTGGATTTTTTATTCTAATATATTTGTGTAATCATGAGTACTGGAAACTTTGCTGAGAACTTTGCTGAGAATGCAGGAAATGGCGTTTCACACCACTTGGATTTCAAAAGTTTCCGGGCCCCCCTAGCGCTATCGGGGCCTTCGGGCCCTCAACATTAGCCCCCCCCCCCCCCCCCCCCCCCCCCCCAATAATGTTCGGCTTCCGCCGCCTATGCGTCGCTTCCGCGTCAACAACTCGTTCGCTTCGCTTACTCGTGTTTAAGAAGAGAAGCCGACATACAATATTGAAACACGTACGATGGTATATCAACTATTTAACGTATGCATTTCTGAGAGAAATAACTACAATATATGAGACACGCCATGTGATTTTGTACCTTCGGACATCTGCGTAAATACGTTTACAAAATTTACAATATTTTCCGTAAATAGCGTCAAAAATTGACAAAATTATCAGCGTACATGCTGAATTATATTCCTATTCCGCAGGTACTCAGAAATTGTGTCAACTTTTGACTTTATTTATGAACATTTTATTGAATGAAATTATGCAGATGTCCGAAGGTACACAATCACATGAGGTGTCTCATATGTGACACGTATAGCTCTAAAATAAATATGATCGAGGAAATTGAATGTTGAATGTAGAAATCAATATTTGTTTTCCGGGAAGGATGATCCCTCACCCCTTTCCAAACCTGATCCACAATTCGCACACCCCCATTACACTAGGACAAAACCCTGGATACGTCACTGTAATTAGCCATGTGCTACAGTCAGAAAATTCGGGTTAACATATGTTACAAGGCCCTCGTCAAGGTAGGTTCAAATTCCTTTTCGTGGAGACATCAATATTTGTTTACATAAATGAGGTGCGTGATATAGAGAATAGTAGGTTAGTGCCGTGAATGGGAAACATATCTGGCAAGGCTCAGGAAACGGGATGGGCGAGGCTCTGCCGAGCACATCCCGTTTACGTGCCGCGCCAGATAGTTTTCCCATTCACGGCACTAACCTACCATTCTATTTATCCCGTCAACATTACAATTAGCTTTAAAATGCAAAAAAATAAAAATAACCCCAGCCGCATCTCCAAATTGTATTGACAGGATATCAAAAATGTTTCACGGCACCGTGTTTCACGGCACATACGCACTGTGTTGACGGGATAAAGCCATTTGTAGGGCATGAATGAGCAGACATTATATTATGCAAATGCCCGACTAGCAAATCACAGTCAAGCGACACCAAACGTATTGCAATATGCCAATTTTCAGAAATACGCTTTTTAAATTGACCAAAAACTCTTTGGCCAATAGTTGTTGTTGTAGTTGTTGTCCAAACATACCCAAATGCAGCATTTGGCTTCCAGAAATAAAAAAAATTCCGAGGATGTGATGCAACCGAAATATGTAAGGGGTCAAGGCAACCCATGGACCGCTTACAGATTTCAGCTGCTTCACAGCTGAAAGCCGAGCCCCCTTTTCAAAAATGTTGGTGACGCCCCTGTGTTATAAATGTATTGATTACCGAATCCACAGTACACACAACAATAACACTGTATACAAACAGCACAGATCCACTGGATGTACACTGTTAAAAGTGACATAAGTTTATAAACTATGTAAGCGTCCTGGTGCCAATGCTAAAATATATTTATAAATCTCCTAATTAACAGATACTAAGTCCTAATTAGGAGATAGTAACTCCTAATTAGGAGAAAGTATCTGTTAATTCGAGGGAACGAATTGTTAAATTGAGGGAATGAATTTTTAATTCGAGGAACGAATTGTTAAATTGAGGGAATTAATTTTTAATTCGAGGAACGAATTGTTAAATTGAGGGAACAAATTGTTATTTCGTGGGAATGAATTAATAAAATAAAACCCATATCCCCTGCGGGGCTCCATACAATGGCGACACGTTCACACAATAACTTCTGATAACAGTATTCAGATATCAAAGATTGAACGTCCTGATATTCCTCGCAGTATGCGTTTGTGAATGACAAACAGGCCAATAATTAATCTAGGGTGAAACACGTTTCAAGTAGATTGTAGTTTGATGACTCGAAGCATAGAAGGGATGCGGAACTTTTGGCACGATTGACAAGTCGACGCGTGTGTTTCCGGCAAAATCGATCCATACAATTACTATTCAGGCCCGTACGCAGATGGGGTGCGACGGGTGCGTACGCACCCCTCCCCCTTAACCCCTTCAACACCACAGGCCTGTATAGTGGTATTGGCAACAAGTGTAGATCCAGATGAGCCGGCTCGTGACGAGCCGTCTCATCAGGATCTGCACTTTTTGAAAGTAATTTTCATAATTTTGAGAACAAAAACACCTCGTGTTCATAAATGGACTGATCTGAAAATCAAATAATTTTGTGATGATTGGAATGGGTTGCAAAATTAACATTTCAAAACCCATTCCAGTTATTTAGGGGTGAAATGGTTAATGGTTAATCTGCCGAGGTCTGTCCGTGAATGTGCAAAAACAGCCCTTCGCGCCGTCGATAACGCACGCCCCCCTCCCCCCCCCCCCTAAATTAATTCCTGCTTACGGGCCTGCTATTCATGGTCATTCGGTCAGTTAAATATGTTAGATGCCATCCAGTTGGCGAGACGGTACGGTTCAACAGTCGTGTGGTAACAACATACACTGGCACTGGGTTGTGGGGGGGGGGGGGGCGGGGCGGGGTGGGGGAGGCTAGTGAGGACACCCATTATATTAGCCGGACCAATGACTTATGTTATGATGCTTCCTCCGCCCCTGCAATATCCCCCCATCTCTGATGATGTTTGCAGTGTAATTTCCAGTGTATGCCCTCTGCCTCCCATCACAGGGCGAGGAAGACATGTGTAGCTGCTCAAGCCACACAGTGCCAAGAAGTGTCTCTAACTGCACGGTTATTGCAAACATAGCTTCTGTTGTAAATATATAAAATATGCCTTTTGTTTTGTTGTTCTACGTAAGATAAATTTAGTTTACATGAAAACCTGGGGACAGTGTCAATTACACATTCAAATAATGTGTTTTTATTAGTCTAAAATTTAGCCAGTACATTCAATAAAATTGCCTTCTTCTTTCTACTAATTTAATAGATAACGCGTTTGCAGACGTGTGAACGCGAGGCAACAGCTGCTACTACAATGTAAACGCACGTTCAGCACGTGGTAATTATTTGCGAACACCCTTTAAACTTATACGGGCGTATACCGCCAGTAACCTAGTATACTGTAGTTCGGCAAAAACAACATCACGGTTCGTGAACATCATCACTGCCTGGTTCGACAGATCACACATTATCGCAACTCGGGTGTTTCAAAACTACGATTAACTTAGATCTATAGAACGTTGTCGGTATTGTGCGTCCCAGATAGCCATATAGAGAATACGGGCCTAGTGTCTTGTGATATCAAGTTTATCAGGCAAGGCTAGGAAACGCGTAGGAATTCCGAGGCTTGCCGATAAATTCCTACCGTTTGCGAGCCGAGACTGATAAACCTGATATAAAAAAGACAGTAGCCTATTATTCCATTTATCAGGCAACGTTTTATGCTCGAAAATGACGTAAGATGACGTCGTTATCTATGGACTGAACGCGGACTTGTTTACGTTGCGTCATTCGGTAACGTCACGTGCCGTCAGCCGACCAATGGAACGTCAGTCTTCACTTCGTTGTAACCCGGATGTTTGTATCGGGTCAATGCCTGATACATAGAGAATACCAGGCTAGTGTATTTTGATATCAAGTTTATCAGGCAAGGCTAGGAAAAGCGTAGGAATTCCGAGGCTTGCCGAGGAATTTCTACCGTTTCCGAGCCGAGCCTGATAAACTTGATATCAAAAGACACTAGCCTGGTATTCTGTTTATCAGGTAACTTTTTATGCTCGAAAATGACCACATATGACGTCGTTATATGTGGACAGAACGCGGACTTGTTTATATTGCGTCATTACACTGACGTCATTCGGTAACGTCACGTGACGTCATCTGACCAATGGAACGTCAATATTCACTTCATTGTAACCCGGATGTTTGTATCAGGTCAATGCCTGATACAACAATATGTTATCAGTCAGTACGTATTCGGCCAATACAGGGCATGTTACCTGATAAAACAATATTATCAGTCAGTACGTATTCGGTCAATACAGGGAATGTTACCTGATAAATCACAGTATTAATTGGGACTGTAAGCGATTCCGAATTTCGCCGGGACCCATTCCCGGTTAGCGGTAGTAAACAACGGGTAGACCGCATGCGAATAACGCGCAGCAGTACATGATAGTACTAGTTGTTGGAACTATTTCTTATGGCGTAATACCCGTGAAGACACGTGTTTTTAAAAAGTTCAACTCGCAAAATATGTGCATAAAAATTGGAAGACCTCAAATTTGGATGTGGGTTGTATAATTCTTCCCTAGCGCTCAAATAAAAATAAACAGACAAACGGACGGACGGACGGACGATCAGTAGCGAGGGCAATATGAAGATATTAGCTGAAGGCAAACAGAAATTATACGTGATTTGAGAACCTCTTATAAAAACTTTCAAATAAATAAACTGACAGACGGACGGACGTACGATCAGTAGCAAAGGTAATCGTATTAATGCGGAAGGATATATCGTTACTAAGTAATGCATGTGTGCGATATGAAGATATTAGTTGAAGGCAAACAGAAACTAGAGGGATATGTTTTTCAGACAAAAACATATGTCTCCCCTCACACCACCGCCACTGCATGTATAATCGGGACTTGGACAATTAGAATGTAAGGCAACAACAGCATATATGTAGCTACACTGTTTTTTTTCTGCGTAAGTTAGCTGTATATTGGGAGATGATAAAATAAAAATAGACAACATATGCAATTTTCACTTGTCAAGGGCCATAACTCTGCCAATACTAGATGAATACGCATAAAAAACCTAGGTGCACTTCACATAGTGACAAACATTCCTGTAAGATTTCGCACATATAACTCAAACACATTTCGAAATACGCGAGACACACATTTGTGATGAAATTTGTGATGGACAAAATTGACAACTGCCATCCTTACTGGATGATTCCGCAACAAAACCCCATGTGCACAACTACACATGCTGATTAACATTCCTATATAGTTACATGCCTGTACCTCAAATATTTTTGACACAAGTTAAAAATCAGCAATTTTCACTAAGTTAACGGCCATAACTCCGCCCATACTATATGAATCCGCATCAAAAACACTAGATAATCATTCTTATAAGGTTTTATGACTGTAGCTCTAATAGGTTTTCAGGTATGTGCGACACAAGTTGAAAATCGCCACTTTAAACTAAGTCAAGGGCCATAACTCTGCGATTACTAGATGAATCCGCATGTAAAACCCCAGGTGCGCAACTTCACATGGTGACAAATATTCCTATAAGGTTTCACGACTGTAGCTCAACTAGTTTTTCACTTATCTGCTTATATTATGTGCGACACAAGTAAAATTTCGCGACTCTCACCCAAATACTTTTGGAAAAACGCGCGACACAAATTTTGTGACGCACAGACGGAAAACCATGCCAACAACAATATGTCGCCCCATATATGGGAGAGACATAATTATATGTGATTTGAGAAATTTTTACAAATACTTTAAAATAAACAGACAGACGGACGGACGTACGATCAGTAGCGAGGGTAATTGTATTAATGTGGAAGGATGTATCGTTTACTAAGCAGTGAATGTGTGCAATAGGGAACCGCAGAATCTCGGTGGGGCCCTAATAATTACCGGGGTAAGGGAAATGAACGACAGCCAACAATCGTAGGCAAGGCCAAATGCACAATAATTCCCTATTAAATCCAGTAGCGAGGGTAATTGTTAATGTGGAACGGATGCCCCATCGTTTACCTAACAGTCAATGTGTGCATGGGAACCGGCAGAATCGGAAGGGGCCCTAATAATTACGGGGTAAGAATGAACGACATCCAACAATTCCATATTGGCAAAGCCAAATGGCACAATTTGGAAGCTTAAACCATGGTTTGGAGCTTAAACCAGGCTCCTCAAACCCTAGTTTGGGCTCGCCAAATGCACAAAATCTCGCCAAATGCACAAAATTCACTAAACCCCAGTTTGAGAGTCTAAACCATGGTTTAGGCGCTAAAACCCCAGTTTGAGCAATTATTGTGAATTTGGCCAGAAACTGCCATTTGAGGTCGTAATCCAATAATAAACCTAAACCCTAGTTTGGACCCAAACCACAGTTTAAGAAAAAAAACTGCCAATCGTGATCCCAAACGGTAGTTTTCTGAAATCCTGGTTTGAGCAATTATTGTGCACTTGGCGGCAGAAACCACCGTTTAGACTCTCAAACTAGGGTTTCTGATAGCTTAAACCACGGTTTGAGCTCAAACCCCAGTTTGGACTGGCCAAACCCTAGTTTAGGCTCGCCAAATGCACAATAATTCACTAAACCTCAGTTTGAGAGCCTAAACCATGGTTTAGGCTCCCAAACCCCAGTTTGAGAAATTATTGCGCATTTGGCCAGAAACTGCCGTTTGAGGTCGTAATCGGTAGTTAATTTACGAAATCGGGTTTAGGCTTTTTATTGGATTACAACCTCAAACGGCAGTTTCTGGCCAAATGCACAATAATTGCGAAAAAACGATTTTCCTATGGGAATTTAACATGGAGGCTAAAAATAGATTTTCTTTTTTTTATTTCTGGACCGATTTTCAAAATCTAACTTTTGTTTTCTTAGTTACATCATTTTCAAGCTATCTCGCCAGGTTTCGGAGTCTTTTGATCCTGAAAGATCAAAAAACGAAAAAAAAATTAAATTGACTCCCCATGTTAAATTCCCATAGGAAAATCTTGTTTTCGCAATAAAATCAATATTTGATGGAATTTCATCCAATAAAATGTTTTGGGGAGGGTGACTTTGTTGTTATTGATAAAAAAGTACTAACTTTTAAATATTTTTTAGATTTAATGTGTTTAATAGCCAAAAGTTCGTCGGCAGCAAAACGGGGAACAGACATTTATGACATTAATCGGTTGTAAGTGCACACACGAACGAACACGACAGGTTGGAACCAACCTGTCGTGTTCGTTCGTGTGTGCACTTACAACCTGTTACTTCAACCTGTGTGACACGCGAGCAGTACAAACATGTTTTCCGATCGTACCACGTATGCCCTCTATTCTTGACAGATTCCGGCATTGATGGTCAGTAGATTGTTGTTTTATACCCGATCAGTCTGCCGCCGGTCACGTTTGTGGTTTACGTTGACGTAACGGACAGGGAACGTAACCCTTCCTGACGTTGGATAGAGTGATCTCCCTTGCGCCATGCGAAGTGAACTCCCTTTTGACGTTACCAGGCGACGTCACAGACGCCATTTTGAATCTTGATACAAAACGACGTTGCCCAATTGCTCTCAAATTTTACTGAATTCTCGCGACTCCAGGGACATTTACAAAACAGATTTAGCACCGAGTCAACATCAACATGTCAGGTAACTGCCGCTGGTTGAGAATCTCTGGAACACAGCCGCCTGATAGTATATTCGACGTTAATAGATCCACACATTTGGTGACAAGTGGGTGGACCGTGGGGTAGGAAAAACAAAATGTGTTCTCACGAATCCACGAATATTTACACATCATATATAGCATAGAATCAACATCAATATCGTTAGTAACTCCCGCTTCTTGATAAACTCGGAAAAAAATCCCTGCGAACGTATATTTGACGTTAATAGATCCACCGATTTGATGACAAGTGGGTGGGGTAAGAAAAAAACGTGTTCTAACGAATCCACGAATATTTACACTGCAAAACAAAACGACGTTGCCAAATTGCTCTCAACTTTTAATGAATTTTCGCGACATAGTGCCAAAGCAACAATTACGCAGGCGAACTTGTTGGCATACAGTTGGCACTGGAATATGCTGTGGAGACTAGCTGTTTGATCAACAAACGGGTGCATATCTTCACAGACTGTCAAGCTGCGATGGAGTTTGCACTTACACCAACTGTTCCCGATTCAAATATAGAGCTTGTCCTAAAGATCCGAGAACTAGTCAGGCTTTTACAAGAAAAACAAGTATCCATACTTACACACTGGCCACACAGATATAGAGAATAGTAGGTTAGTGCCGTGAATGGGAAAAAATATCCGGCAAGGCTCAATAATTTCTTTATTTCTCATCAGAAGTATATGTTGTGACCACTCATTTGAACCGTCTCGCCAAGACGGTTCAAATGAGTGGTCACAACATATATTTTGGTTCAGAAATAAGGAAAATAGATAGAGAATAGTAGGTTAGTGCCGTGAATGGAAAAAATATCTGGCAAGGCTCAGGAAACGGGATGTGCGAGGCTCTGCCGAGCACATCCCGTTTCCATGCCGCGCCAGATATTTTTTCCCATTCACGGCACTAACCTACTATTCTATTTATCCCGTCAACACCTACAAATGGCTGTAAAATGCAAAAATTGTATTGACTGGATATCAAAAATGTTTCACGGCACCGTGTTTCACGGCACATACGCACTGTGTTGACGGGATAAATAGTAGGTAACGAGCTCGCAGACAAGTGGGCAAAAGTAGCAGCAGCCGAGGCGGAGTCATTGGAAACGTCAAATTGTAATTATACCAAGAAAGCGGTTCGGAAAACTTTACAGAAAGGATCAGTTAAAAAATGGCAGAGAGCACTTACACTTTCCGATCATTGTTCTCATTTACAAGAAATTGTGACAAAAGTAGGGGAAAGGCCACATACGGGAGAAGCAGACCTGCTTGGATACAGAGCGCTAATTATCCCGTCAACACAGTGCGTATGTGCCGTGAAACACGGTGCCGTGAAACATTTTTGATATCCATTCAATACTATTTTTGCATCTTACAGCCATTTGTAGGTGTTGACGGGATAAATAGAATAGTAGGTTAGTGCCGTGAATGGGTAAAAATATCTGGCGCGGCACGGAAACGGGATGTGCTCGGCAGAGCCTCGCCCATCCCGTTTCCTGAGCCTTGCCAGATATTTTTCCCCATTCACGGCACTAACCTACTATTCTCTATATCAACTGGTGAGTGGTCAAGCAAAAGCTTAACGCGCATATGGCAGTGATCAAACAAAAGCAGACAAGAATGTGCGAAGTCTGCAAAGTCCCAGAAAAATTGGGCTACATTGAGATCCTACATGACTGTGACCAATATTCGCGACAAAGAGAATTAGGGAATAGACAAGTGACATTAATTACAAGAAATGAGGAGATACTGTGTGATGCCCTGAATCTTAAAGTATATACAGGGAATGTAGAGGAGATAAGTGACTACGGCAGAGATGAGTTAATCATGGCATTCCTGAGATTCCTTAAGGGTACAGGGAGGTTCCAATACTATTTTATTCCCTACTTCACGCATGCGTCACAAGAGTTTACATAAGCACCAAGTGTAGAGCATCCTGGGATTACGAAGCACAGATGTGACCAAAGCTAGCGGAAGATTAGCAAAAGGATCAACGACAACAACAACTTTGACATATATCAATATGTCTGGTAACTCCCGACGTTTGAGTATCACTGGAAAACAATCTTGTAAACGTATATTTGACGTCAATAGATCCACCGAATTGGTGAAAAGTGGATGGGGTGAGGAAAAAACGTTTTCTACCGATTCCAGTAATATAAACACAGCAGATTTAGCATGAAATCAACATAAATATCGCAGGTACATGTATGTATGTTTGTTTGTTTGTTAATTGGTGTTTAACGGCCTATCAACAGCTAAGATCATGTAAGGCCGGGCAAACGGGTACGACCCCGTTTTAACCTGCTGCATTGGGGAGGGGTGATCCCAAAATCAGAACGGAATATTTACATCGAGAAACTAGAAAATGTTTTCATAGAACACGGATGCCCCACATATCGCTTTGATAGTAAACGAGGCAAAATTCCAAGTCCAAAGGGGAGACAATACATGACCCAAGGATCGAATCAAAAATCGAAATAAACTTTGTACATCTACTCATCATAAGAAAGCTGCATACCAAGTCACAGGCCGGTAGCTATTACGGATTAAAAGTTTTACGAGTTATAAGGCAAATATGCCAAATTATAAGTCGAAAAGGGGGAGATAATCCATGACTCAGGGGTCAAATAACAGGTTGAGATAATCCATGACCCGGGGGTAGAATCAAAAATAAAAATAAATTGTGCGCATCGACTCAACATAGGGTTTAAACGTATTACGACTTACAAGCCAAAATTGGAAAATTATAAGTCGAACAGGGGGAGCTATTCCATGACCCGGGGGTCGAATAAAAAATCGAACTAAACCCAAAAGCAGTAGGATCAGTAATAATCTTACTACTTTTATAATGGGCAATCACCAAATTCAACTCCCAGGTAACAAAAAAGTCAAAGATAAAAACGTGCCTGAGGGCCAAACCTGGCAAATCGTGATTCATAGAAGGAGGAACCCCAACCGTTAATTTAGGCCGCCACACATTTGGTGACAAGTGGGTGGGGTAGGGAAAACAAAATAAAACGTGTTCTCACGAATCCACGAATATTTACACAGCATATATAGCATAGAATCAACATCAATATCGTTAGTAACTCCCACTTCTTGATAAACTCGTGGGAAAAAGTCATGTGAACGTATATTTGACGTTAATAGATCCACCGAGTTGATGACAAGTGGATGGGTAAGAAAAAAACGTGTTCTAGCGAATCCACGAATATTTACACTGCAAATTTGACATAATTTTATTATATCAATATATCTGGTAGCTCCCGATTTTTTGTTGAGTATCTCTGGAAAACAATCGTGTAAACTTATATTGATTGGACGTCAATAGATCCACCGATTTGGTGAAAAGTGGATGGGGTGAGGAAAAAACTACTATCTGTTCCACGTTTTACTGCCGACGAACTTTTGGCTATTAAACATATTAAATCTAAATTAAATGTAAGTAGTTTAACAAAAAAGTCACCCTCCCCAAAAAAAATGATTTGATGAAATTCCATCAAATATTGATTTTATTGCCAAAAAAATGATTTTCTATGGGAATTTAGCATGGGGGATAAAAATAAAAAATAAAAATATTTTTTTATTTGTGGACTATTTTCAAAATCTATCTAACTTTCATAGTTACAGAATTTCCAAGCTATCTAGACAGGTTTCGGACACAGGTTGAAGTAACGGACCGAGGTCTATAAATACATTAAATATGCCTAAAAGCATCAATAAATGAAGAAAAAAAAATAAGCTAAACATTTTTAACTCCCTCCATATACTCCATATAATATGGAGGGAGCAAAACAAAATTGTTTAGCTTATTTTTGTTCTTCATTTATTGATGCTTTTAGGCATATTTAATGTATTTATAGACCTCGGTCCGTTATTTCAACCTGTGGTTTCGGAGTCAATTTCCAAATATTTTCGTTGTTTGACTCCTCCCCCACTGCTTCCTCCTCTTTTCTCCCCATGTTAAATTCCAATTTTTTGGGGGAGGGTGACTTTTTTTGGTGAAAAAGTACTTACATTTAAATATTTTTTAGATTGAATGTGTTTAATAGCCAAAAGTTCGTCGGCGTCGGCAGAAAAACGTAGCTACATTAATTCGCCTCCGATATGATATCTACTTCTATACATAATATTGACAATGCAATAACGTCCGACAACTTCTATATATAATATTGACAATGTAGTAACGTCCGACAACTTATATATATATATATAATATTGACAATGTAGTAACGTCAGACAACTTCTATATATATACAATAACGTCCGACAACTTATATATATATAATATTGACAATGTAGTAACGTCCGACAACTTCTATATATAATATTGACAATGTAGTAACGTCCGACATCTTCTATATATACAATAACGTCCGACAACTTATATATATATAATATTGACAATGTAGTAACGTCCGACAACTTCTATATATAATATTGACAATGTAGTAACGTCAGACAACTTCTATATATACAATAACGTCCGACAACTTATATATATAATATTGACAATGTAGTAACGTCAGACAACTTCTATATATAATATTGACAATGTAGTAACGTCCGACAACTTATATATATATATATATAATATTGACAATGTAGTAACGTCAGACAACTTATATATATAAATAACGTCCGACAACTATATATATATTGACAATGTAGTAACGTCAGACAACTTCTATATATACTATTGACAATGTAGTAACGTCCGACAACTTATATATATATCTAATATTGACAATGTAGTAACGTCAGACAACTTCTATATATACAATAACGTCCGACAACTTATATATATAATATTGACAATGTAGTAACGTCCGACAACTTCTATATATAATATGTTTTAAGATTAGATATAGAAGTTGCCGGCTGTTACTGCATTATCAATATTATATATGTAAGTTGCCGGCTGTTACTGCATTTTCAAGATCAGACATATAAGTTGCCGGCTGTTACTGTATGTTTAAGATTATATATAGAAGTTGCCGGCTGTTACTGCATGTTTAAGATTATATATATAAGTTGCCGATCAGACATAAACGTTGACTGCTGTTACTGCATTGGCAAGAACAAACATAACATTTTACTGTATTATCAACGTTAGCCAGAAGTTGTCGGCGATTACTGCATTGTCAGGAACAAATATATAAATTGCATATTGTTACTGCATTTTCAATAGTATACACGTATATAGAAGTTGACGCACAACCAGATATATCATTTGCCGGAGGTTACTGTATTGTCAAGATTATACAGAAGTCACCGGCTGTTACTGCATTGTCAATCAATATCAGACATAGAAGTTGCTGTATTGTCAATATTAGATAGCGATGTTGCCGGACGCTATTGTATTGTCCAGATTAGACAGAAGTTAACAGCTATTACTGCATTGTGAAGATTAGACATAGAAGTTTTCGACTGTTACTGCAGTATAACTTGGTCATAAGGACAATTATGTGTAAGGACAAATTATCTGTTAACCGACCATCTTCGTCGGTCCCGGTGTTTTGCTATATGTCTCATATAAATAAAACCTTGCAGCAATGACACCTGCGTTACACATGTTACCTAGCTGTTAGTGTACACTTTCGATATTAGATATAGAAGTTGTCGGACGTTACTGCATTGTCAAGATTAGATATAGAAATAGAAGTTGTCGGACGTTACTGCATTGTCAAGATTAGATAGAGAAATAGAAGTTGTCGGACGTTACTGCATTGTCAAGATTAGATAGAGAAATAGAAGTTGTCGGACGTTACTGCATTGTCAAGATTATATATAGAAGTTGTCGGACGTTACTGCATTGTCAATATTAGATATAGAAGTTATCGGACGTTACTGCATTGTCAAGATTATATATAGAGTTGCATCAATAAGAAACATACAAATTGCCGACTGTAACTTCATTGTTAATATCAGACATAGAAGGTGTCGGCTGCTACAAAAAGTCAAGATTAGACATTGAAGTTGCTGGCTGATACTGCATTGTCAAAATAGGTATATAATTTGCCGGCTGATACTCCATTGTCAAAATTAGACAGAAGTTACCTGCGGTTACTGCATTGTCAAGATCAGACATAGCAGTTGCCTGCTGTTACTGCATTGTCAAGATCAGACATAGAAGTTGCCTGCTGTTACTGCATTGTCAAGATTAGACATGGAAGTTGCCTGCTGTTACTGCATTGTCAATATCAGACATAGAAGTTGCCTGCTGTTACTGCATTGTCAATATCAGACATAGAAGTTGCCTTCTGTTACTGCATTGTCAATATGAGACATAGATGTTGCCGGCTGTTACTGCAATGTCAATATCATGACATACATAACAGTTGCATGCTGTTACTGAATTGTCAATATTAGACATAGAAGTTGCCTGCTGCTACTGCATTGTCAATATCAGACATAGTACCTGCGGTTACTGTAATGTCAATATCAGACACAAAAGTTGCCTGCTGTTACTGCATTGTCCATATCAGACATAGAGTTACCTGCTGTTACTGCATTACGACATACCTTAAAACATCGACATAGAAGTTGCCTGCTGTTACTGCATTGTCAAGATTAGACACAGAAGTTGCCTGCTGTTACTGTATTATCAATATTATACATATAAGTTTCCTGATGCTGCTACATTGTCAATATCAGTAAAGAAGTTGCCTGCTGTTACTGCATTGTCAAGATCAGACATAGAAGTTGCCTGATGTTACTGCATTGTTAAGTTCAGACATATAAGTTGTCTGCTGCTACTGCATTGTCAATAGTATACATAGAAGTTGCCTGCTGTTGCGGCATTGTCAATATCAGACATAGAAGTTGCCTGTTGTTACTGCATTGTCAATATCAGACATATAAGTTGCCTGATGTTACTGCATTGTCAAGACCAGACATAAAAGTTGCCTGCTGTTACTGCATTAAGACATAGAAGTTGCCTGCTGTTGCTGCATTGTCAAGATTAGACATAGAAGTTGCCTGCTGTTACTGCATTGTCCATATCAGACATAGAAGTTGCCTGATGTTACTGTATTGTCAAGATCAGACATAGAAGTTGCCTGCTGTTACTGCATTGTCAATATCAGACATATAAGTTGCCTGATGTTACTGCATTGTCAAGATCAGACATATAAGTTGCCTGCTGTTACTGCATTAAGACATAGAAGTTGCCTGCTGTTGCTGCATTGTCAAGATTAGACATAGAAGTTGCCTGCTGTTACAGCATTGTCCATATCAGACATAGAAGTTGCCTGATGTTATTGTATTGTCAAGATCAGACATAGAAGTTGCCTGCTGTTACTGCATTAAGACATATAAGTTGCCTGCTGTTACTGCATTGTTAATATTAGACATAGACGTTGCCTGCTGTTACTGCATTGTCAATATTAGACAGAATTTACCGGCTGTTATTGCATTGTCAATATCGGATAGAGAACTTACTGGCTGTTACTTCATTGTCAGGATTAGATGTAGACTTTGTTGGCTATTACTGCATTTTCAAAGATAGACATTGACGTTGCCAGCTGAAACTACATTGTCAATATTACAATGTAGGCATAGCAGATGCCGACTGTTAACTTCATTGCCAATATTAGGCAAATATGTACATACAATTTGACGGGTATTATTGCTTCGTCAATATAAGACATACATATTGCCGGCTGTAACTGCATTGTCAAGATTAGATATGTTAACATTAGACATAGAAGTTGCTGCCTAGTTTCCGACTGTTGCTGCATTGTCAACATTAGGAATAGAAGTTGCCACCGGCAGGTTACTGCATTGTCAATATTAGACATAAATGACCGCCAGCAGCTGTGTCGTCAACAATAGACATAAAATGTGGCTGCTGAAAGCTGTATCGTCAACAATAGACATAGAAGTGGCCGCTGAGGCTGTATCGTCAACAGTAGATACAGAAGTCGCCGCTCGAAGCTGCATCCACATCAATAGACATAGAAGTCGCCGCTGAAAGCTGTATCGTCAACAATATACATAGAAGTGGCCGCCCGAGGCTGTATCGTCAATAATAGATATAGAAGTCGACGCTCGAAGCTGCATCCACACCAATAGACATAGAGGTCGCCGCTGAAAGCTGTATCGTAAACAATATATGTACAAGTGGCCGCTCGAAGCTTATCGTAACAATAGACATAGCAGTCGCCGCTCGAAGCTGTATCGTCAATTATAGACATACAAGTTGCCGCTCGAAGCTGTATTGTCAATTATAGACATAGAAGTCGCCGCTCAAAGCTGTATCATTTCTAATAATCCCTTCTATTTTACCGATTGTCACCCAGTTGATTAAAATATTTCCCTCTGTTTTCAACCGTAGATCACTTGTTACTATAATAATCCCTGATTTTACTGATGGGACACTCGACTATAATAATCCCTTCTACTTTCAGCAATATGATACTGGACTATAATAATCCCTTCTATTTTCAGCAATGTGACACTTGACTTAATAATCCAATCAATTTTCAGCGGCGGGCGACATGACTATACTAATAGCTTCTATTGTCAGTGATGTGACAGCTGGTAATACTAATCTCGTCCATTGTCAGCGATAAGACACTCGACTATAATAATTCCTTTTAATTTCAGCAATGTGCCAATTGACTGTAAGTATTCCTACTATTTCAGAGACGGGACACTATACAATACTAATCCATTATATTTAAGCCATGACCCACTTGACTAACATACTCCATTCTAAGCCCAACGATGGCTGGCCACTTGATTAAAAACATTCACTTATATTTCCAGTGATGGCTGCCCACCGGGCTAACACACTCCCTTCTATTTCCAGTGATGGCTGCTCACTTGACGATCAAGCTCGCCCATCTCCGGGTGGTCAAGATGAACGTCGCCCTTTACGACTACCTCTGTGACATCATCGAGGTGGCCAACCGGCACACCAGGTTCTGGCTCGACGACACCCGCTGCACCTTCATGACCGACGCCCTCTGGTATATCCACGGCACCGACGACCTCGCCGCGGTTGTCGAGTCGGACATCCGGGTACACAAGGGCCGGCTCGTGCAGGAGATCAACCGGAACCGGAAGCTGAGACGACACGTGAACGCCATCAACCAGTACTGGTACTCTAAAGCGAAGGATGGAGCGGTCGTGCCTGGCTGCTCTTCTTCAGCGGTAAGTCTCTGTACTGGCATTGTACCAGTAGTATATGTGTAGTGTATGTGTGATCTCTGCCTGTCTTGACCGAACATTGGGGCGCAGTGTGGAACAAAGGTACACACGTTCAACATGTTCAATAACATGTCCAGTTATGGCTTGGCAGTAGATATGGATGCACTGCAGAACAAAGATGCGCACGTTCTATAACAAACCCAGTTAATCCTAGCTTGGCAGTAGATATGGACGCAATGTTGAAAAAAAGGTACGCACGTTCGAAAACATGTCCAATTTATCCTGGCTCGACAGTAGATATGGAGGCAATGCAGACCAGATGCCAACACGTTCGAGAACATGCCCAGTTAATCCTGGCATGGCAGTAAATGTGGACGCAACGTTGAAGAAAGGTACACACGTTCGATAACATACCTAACTAGAAAATGTGGTCTGTCGACACACTTAGGGCCCATATTTGAGAAACTGTTCAAATAAATAAACAGACAGACAGACGGACGTACGATCAGTAGCGAGGGTATTTTTTATTAATGTGGAAGGAGTATCGTTACGAAGTAATGCATATGTGCAATATGAAGATGTTAACTAAATAAACAGACAGACAGACGGACGTACGATCAGTAGCGATGGTATTTTTTTTATTAATTTGGAAAGATTATCGTTACGAAGTAATGCATATGTGCAATATGAAGATGTTAACTGAAGGCAAACATAAATTATAGGTGATTTGAGAAACTATTACAAAAACTTTCAAATAAATAAACAGACAGCCGGACAGACGTTCGATCAGTAGCGAGGGTAATTGTATTCATGTGTAATGATGTATAGTTACGAAGTAATGCATGTGTGCAATATGAAGATATTAGCTGAAGGCAAACAGAAATTATAGGTAAATTGAGGGGCATGACGGGTGTTTCATTGATGGGATTGTGAATAGTGCAGATCCTGATCAGAAAGTGCGAATGCACATGCTGATCTGGATATACACTGGTCGCAAAACCCATACGCCCCAGTTCTCCAGTCACATCCACATATATGTTCTTTCTCTAGTATACTTCGCTCGCACTGTCACTTTGCATGCATTCAGAGTTTACAACGTACGTGTTTTCCACTATATGTATATGATAATGTGTTGTAATATAATCGTGTTCGTCATCGTTTGTGTCACTCACTGTATGGTGTGCGTGTTAAAACGTTTCAGTTTCAGTGTCACCGTGTAGCCTTATGTTGCTGTGAATAAAACCAGAGCCAAGGTGAAATCTACTGTGTAACCACTGAATAAACGCCTCACTCTTTCTCATTATACTCGGTACAAAATGAAGGAAATTACCCCAAGATAGTTATATTGAACATAAACATGATAAACATGGTAAACACTCGAAACTTAATGTGTGTACAGCGGAGCTAATGTACGATATCTTCATTCAATCAACAATGGGTTGTGTGTTTTAATGTTCCCTCTTGCTCATGGACTATATCCCCCAGCCTGAATTCACAGTTTACTTTAGTTTTGAAATGCATTCTTATTACGCTATTCAAGTTTCCCTAATGTGTTGTTATTGTTATACCAGAACGTGGGAAAGCTTACTACTGACTATTGGCATACATATTCCACACATACAAAAAACGTCCAACCTTTCAGTTTTAAATACATGTACAGTAGGCATATCATACCGTTAGCCATGTCTTTGTGTTGTTGTGTTGGTTTGTTACACGTACGTTATAGTTGTTGTTCTCCCCACCAGATCTATAGGTTGTGCCGCACTGACGTGAACAAGGACCTCCCAGAGACCGTGCCTGTCACAGAGTTGTGTAATCAACTCCTCCACACCTACTACTACAAGAATGGTAAGACGTCGGTGCTCCCACCACTATCTCACCTCCTTTGTTTCAGGACTGCGGCTTCCGCTGTCGATATTGGCGGCAATACTCTACATAGATTACCTGTTTTGGCTGCACTTGAACTCTGAATGAATGAATTAGTCTTATGTCTGTGCGCCTGTGCGTCTGTGCGTCAAATGTGCCGTTCTAAATGGCATTTTCAACAATAGTGCATGTGGTCATGTGAAGGTGCGATATTCCAACCTTATGTAGCAGTGACTGTATCGTGTCAGTATCTGATATGTTATTACATGTTTGCTGTATAATAGTAAATGTCATCTGTGTACAATGATGTGCGTTTGTGATGGGTTTTGCTTCGATGCTAACGCCAACCATATAAAACCGTCCTTACTAATATTAGGCGAAGTGCGGTAATAGACGAGTATATGGCGTTAGTATTATTATGTATTGTTTCACAAAATATTTCCCGTTCTGTATAGCAATACTAGCACAAAGAATCTGAAGCCGCACAGTTTTCATGGTCGTCTTTGTTTTGTCCAATATATGTATACATTCGTTGATATGGAGAATGTTTGGTAAAGCACTGATGACATGACCTATTGTATTTAGTTACATTTATTTCAGCGATAGTAAATATTTAAATCAACACATTACTTTTTTGATGTAACTAATTTGTCCGTTTCCCTCATTCCAGACAGTGACGTTGTCGACGTATTGCCCCTGCTGATGACGTCAGACGATAGCCCCGCCCCCAGGAAGTGTCCTCCAGTCACAGAGAAGCCGGACGCTGGTGTGAGGAGGCGTGACCCAGTTCCTGTGCCAACGCAGCCAATCAGCGTACGCATACTTGCACTCAGCTCCACCCCGACACCTGGGGGCGACAATGACGTGTTTGATCTTCCCGCCACTACAGCACCGGAACCAGACTAGGACACGACTACGCGTGCTCCGTCCACTGTGATGGGTGGGACAGATCAGGAGACGAAATGTCAGCAGGCGGCAAAGGAGATGGGGGAGAAACGTCAGAGGATGTCACAGTGGCTCACAGATCAGGTAGGTTTGACCGATTTGCTAATAGTCATAAACATGTGTAGATCGAGAAGTAGCGCCGGTACGTCAGTTTGACTGGTTTGCTAGTACATTATAGTCATAAACATGATTGTCTAGATTGAGAAATACCACCGGTATTAATGTATCCGTATTTTATGCGCGACCTTACAAATAATGTATCTGTATGTGTGTGAGGAGAGGTGGAATATCTAATTATGGTTAAATGAAAACATACTTTTTTATGTAACTAAATGTTATTATATACGTACTTTCGTTTCCCATTGAAACGCAATGAAACGCAAGACGTCAATATGTGTCCATACTGACGTCTCGTTAGTTCATATTGGTCAGTGCCGGAACTATGCTTCACCTTGCAAAATATAGTACCTTGGCTTCTAAATCACCACTACTTTGTTTTATTTATTTTTGTATATTTTTTGAAGCGCATATAATTTGCGAATGATGTACTTATATAACAAAAAGGTTATTTGATGTGTATGTGGATATATGCCACTCGTTCCTAAAGTCGCGCAATACCGCACGCTGCGAAACTTGTGCATATATCCAAATACAAATCAAATAACCTATAAGTATTCACATCGTGGGCTAAAGTATAATGCACACGCATGTTGAATATGCATGTATTTGCCAGTGAATCAATACATACTCCACCACGGTTTGTCGTTTTGTGAGAAATATGTTAGTGTATGGTATTGTATGCTCAAGGGCCAGTAGGCCTATTGCTCAATAAAACATTACATTACCATATCAAATCATCACTATCCCATTTCTGACCGTAACTGTAAGTGAAGGTGAGTAACACAATTGAATGTTAAATTTTAAACACATATCAATATTGCATACCCATTCAAAGACTTACATTAGTCCTGTCCCTGCTTATAACCCCGCATACATTTCATCCGCAAGAGAATTTGAAACTTGATTTGAGTCATTGGACCATTTATCTTCAACAATCACACAGGTGCTTCTGCGAAACCGGCTGCGAGAATCCGCCAGGGGAGCAAATCCAAGATGGCCGCCAGAAAACGTATTGCAAATGTAAATATCAAACTACACAGCATATAAGTGTGTAAAATACATCGTTTTATAGGTTTTAGGGTGTGGGGAATCCGTTTCCGACATCGTATTCATGATTAGAGGTCACGTTCACAATATCAAGTTCCAAAATGGCCGCCAGCCACCTATTGTAAATCCAGATTTTGATCCATACGCTGTAAAAGTAAGTGGATTGCATTGTTTTATATGTGTGTTGGCGTGGGAAATCCATTTGTGGCATCTACTTCGTGATTGGATGTCAATGTCACATGCAAAGGTTAAGGTCAAAGAAAAAAAGCATTTAAAAACGGATGACTTCAAATTATGTTATTGTACAACTTATTATCAGGCTGGCTGACACATTGTTCACCAATGAAATTGTACACAGCACTCCAAAAAATAGTAAATAATACAGTTAAACATGTAGTACAGGCCCCCGGTCTTTACTAAATGGTGCCGATATGATACATGTCTTAAGCAGCCACTGTGCCAGTACCGTTGCAGTATCACTTACTATACGTAAATATGTGTCTCCTGTTAAGCATCCATTTGATTTGAAAGGCAGATGTGTTGCATCATATTGTGGATGTTTCAGATATGTTTAACCTTAGCTCCATAATGGTTCGAAATAATACATGGAATATATGCCAGCAATCAGACCCGAGAAAGGTGCAAATGAGGTATCTGTGCATGTGTTTATCTATTTGCACAGATCGGCTCAACAACCTTCTTGTGACAGTAGATCACACACATAACATCTGCTGCTTTGCATGAACATCGCTTCGAATTGCATTTTCCACTACAGCCACAAGTGGTAAGGATTTTGGAGGGGACTGGTTTTAGCGATTTAAGTGGCAGTAAGCTCCCATTGCGGCTGATCCAACCATACTCAAGAGGGTCGAGTTGGTTGGTATCAGCTAGTAAAGTGAGAGCATTGCGGATCACATAAAATGACCTCTTTAGATGTCCTCGGATGACACTTGTTGTGGGTGGTAGCCCCTCTAACCCTACCACTGAATGCCTGTGGACGTCAAGTCGTAATTGGTCAAATGTAGTTGCAGTTGTTTTGCTTGTGGCACCGGCCCATACACGGACGAGATATAGTTCTGCCTGATGTAGCTCCGCTTCAGAGAGCACGGGATACTCGCCGAAGCTGGAGAGAAGCATTGCCGGTCTGCATACGAGTGCGGCATGCTTTGTGCCAACTTTGATGAGTGCATCGTCTCCAGTCGTGACATGTGCCTTGATGAGTACACGGCATAATTCCTCTCCTAGTTTGAGGTGCATGACATGAAGCGGAATCATCCGTCGCTTCTCCCCAGTCCCGTACTGAACCCAAAGCTCCTGCAAACCACCCTCTTTGAACAAGCTAATGTAGCGCAGGAGAAGAATTACAGTATCTGTGTCATTAGACACTACGATCGCTTTCTCACAGCCCCTCCCGACTGCCCAGTGCACGTGAGCTATTATGCGACTGTCTGCCTCCTCCTGCCAGTTGTTTAGATCAGCCAGATCACTCGCAGGTGATCCAGCCAACTTCAGTCTCGCAGACGTTAACTCTTCATTGACCACCATTCCACTCAATACCACGTCATGCATATCCCGTTCCGCCACATCCCGCGCCAGTAGCTGAAGGTTCTGTTTGTTGAGACTAGATGCCCAAAACTTGTCTAACTGGTGTGGAATAGGCACAGACTCATCCACGACGGCCAAATCATCATCACCAGCTCTACGGTTCCGCTCGCCATCCTTGATGCTCAATTCATTGTAGCTATCGAATACTATGTGCGTCATTTCCTGTGTTGGACATACTCGACGGGCACTCTTCAGAACTTCTTGTATGACTCCACCAAAATGTGCAGACAAAGACCGGAGATTGGGAAACTGTCTGATTTTTGACATAAAGTCAAGCAAGACATGTGTTGCTAGTGGACTGTCTTTTGTGAATTGGTAATCATTTGAGGTAAGATTATTTTCAAGCTCAGTGACCAACTTTGCCTTATCAGGCTTTGTTGTGATGTCGCCCACAAATAGTTGGCTAGATTGCAGAAGGTCATGCGAATACAGCTCTTCTGGCGACATTCCGCGAAGTGTAGCGATTTCTGCCTCCCTCTGTGCAGATGCGATATCCTGTGCGGAAACGGCAGTCCTGGTTGGAACCGTATTGGTTTTCGTTGTACATTGTGTGTCAAAGGCAGGGAGATTCACCTTAGATATGGTGACGCTGAGTTTCTTAGACCTGACCACGTACCGCTCATCGCGAAATTTCCGGTACGCTATGTCACCGTTTTCTCCAGTGCCTTCAGAAGTCTCACCTTAACGATGTCATTGACAATGTGCTTTGTCACGATATTGTAGAGTGGGGAACGTGTGGTGCCAGAACAATGAAGGGGTTTTCCCGGGCCTTCACAAACTCTAGTAATCGTGTCACATTTCGGTCAAATATCAAACCCTTTCGGCCACCGAGCTCATGCTGTATTGTCGTTTCCAGATGATCCATGAGTCGAGCATTGGTGAGTAACTGGAGAAGATTGCTGATCGCGAGGATTTCATGAAACAGAAGCCCAAACTCGGCCACAACAGCAGCATCTCCAGCGCTCCCAACAATCACGTGTCCACCTGGACCCTGCGAGAATCTGTTCTGCGACTGCTCCAGCTTCATATCCCCTGCCACGGCAGCAAATACCGCACCCGGTCGGTCTTTCACAACAAACTGGCCCATACAGAACCGGCGGTAGAGTGTGGGATAGGTGACCTCCAGAACCTGAATCCTCTCCAAGTACCATGATGCGTACCGCAGATAATTGATAGCATCAAATTCACGTAGGATGGCCATTGAACCGCCTTCACTGTTCCGACATGCAGCTGCCAGTTACCATCACGGTCTGCTACAATCAGCTGCTTGATTATTGCAACAATCTTCTGAAAATTCACGAAGTAATGGCATAATTCCGATTTCTCCTGGCACCCTTGGACAAATGTGTTGAATTGTTGACGGAGATCGGCAGCATCAGCAGATACCTGCTCAAACTTTGGGACAGACCCCTCCCGCCTCTTTGTTTGCAACACATCCTTGAGCTGAATGGCAGACTGGACAAATGGTACAGACGTGGGATCATTGGACTGCCAGAATGCATTCCACATGAGAGATTCAAGAACCTCTGATACGATCAGCATTCCTGTTAATGACCTGACGTAGTGGCCACCAGAGAGCACAGTTGAAACTGTTTTCGGTCCGAAAACTTCACTTTCAATAAGGGCATCGCTCATTCCACTGCCACTAAGATACCTCCCTGCACACCGCAAAAGTACCTTAACAAAGTGAAACATTCCTAACATTGGAAAAAGGTCGTCGAAAGTGCCCGGCTCATTCATGACTATATCAACAACAATGTGATATACACCCTCATCAGAAACTATGGCCATAGTATCTTGATTCAACTGGCGCCGGGATGCTTGGAAATTGGTCAGTGCCTTGCGGACAGTGGCATATTCTGTCACAGGTGAGGGGATAACAGGAAGAAACCCAACTCTCATCAGTGGCACGTTTGCTGTTGTGATCAGTGCATGAATTCCACCCCAAGGAGGAAGCTCGCCAGGAGCAGCAGCAGAGTATGGGAGTCCACAGCGAATGAGTGATATGACAAATTCGGTATTGGCTGACTGCTCTACAGCTTTCTCAGCATCCGATATAATGTCCACGTCAATGTTATCTACAAGCCTAAAGTTGGGTGGTAAGGTAGGCTTCATCACGGGTTTGTGGTGAGAGGGTACAATTTGACAGGGAAGTTTTTCTTTTGACGGACGTGCGAATTTCGAGAGATTCGTGCTTGATACAAAAGGCTTTGACTTGGCTGGCGAAGTGGTCTCCTGGTATAGAGCCTGTGCTGTATAATGTTTGCCTTGTGTACCTGAAATGGATGAATTATCTTCGAAATCTTCATTGTCAAAGGCGCCAAATGCCCAGCCGTCGTCGGAAAAATGGCTTGGAATGGGCACCCCAGTGACCTCCGATGACTGTATTGTGTAAGCACACATGAGACACCTTGATCGCTTCACTTCATTGTAGCTAGACGAGGTACCTACTCTGTTAAGTGTTGTCAGTATCTCCCTGCTGCGTGTCTTCCCATACATGTATTGTCCTAGCATTGTGTGGAGTGGGGTGTTCCTCCGGCCGTGGTGAATATGGTTATATGTCATCTGGAAATGACAATTGAGTTTGGAATGGCGATTTTTCAAAGCCCATCTATCCTCTTCGTCAAACAAAGTGTCTTCACCATCATCACAGAATGCATGTTCTTCCTCATCTGGCATTTGCATCATTTCCATTTTTGCCATCATTGATTTGGGAATGTCATATAATGCTGAATAGAATGTCAGCCATTCGTCAGGGATTATCGTGTTTTCCCAGGAATGCTTAAGTTCTTCAGCGTCACAGAACTTGTCGTCCAGACCATAATCGACTTGTTTAGCGGCTTTGTTCAATGATTCACCAACGTGTCTAACAGCGTCAAGATTTTTAATTTTAATAGCTAAGTCCGCGGCTGTGATGTTGGATGAAAAAACAAGTTCGGATTCATTTCGCCTAGGATTTGGAGCAAATTGAATTTTGCCACCATAGTGGTCTTCGAGTAACTTTTTAACATCGCGGTTGTATATTATGAAATCAAGAGTGTCATCTAAATGATACATACAACTAGTGATGTCCTTCACAGTAAACCCATACCCTTCTTGCAACAGAGGGTCAATGTGCTCTAAGGCCTGCAAAAACAAAGTATGTTTGACCGCAGAATTCGAATTGCATTCGTCAATAGGTATACTACTAGAGGACTGTACATCTTGCTCATATGCATGCAAGTAACGTCTGATACAAATTGCATGACAATACAAATCTGATGCAAACACATCCTCAACACTGCTTAGCTCCGCGACTCTACAGAATACCTCATCTTTCAGATGTTTAGTAGCAGTCAGAAAATTTTGCGCTGCAACTCGCTCACTAATTCTGAATTTGTCTCGCAACGATACACGGTTTACTTGAACCCTATCACTGCCACACACAACACATTTCAGCAGTGTTGGATCTCTCTCACAACTCGCTGCTTCCTCGGTGTGACAGAGCTGCGACGCATCATGGGTTGTGTACATTCGTCTTCTATCTGTTCCATTTCAGTGTCTACATGCTGAGCAACAGCTTCAGCCTGTTCAATTGCTTTCAGTTTTTGCATATGTGTATACCACTTGAAGCACTTGTTAGTGTTGTGGTACACATATGCTGTGCCTCCACCCTCTGCTATTCTCAGTCTTTTGCTGATTACATCTTTCCTGATTGACGCAGCACGCTTCATACTCTCTCGACCAGCTTCTTTTGGTTGTGTTGTTTTATGCTTATCACCCAATTCTTGGCAGATGATGCATTTCGTGGGATCAAACTCTGTTGAGATACCCGGTGTCAGTAGAACCCCAACATGTTCACACACAGGAGTAGACTGCTGGCTCCTGCCCTCCGCCATTCTCGTACAGTCTGTGTATATGTATACGACAAACTGACAACAACGTATACAACTACATATATTATATATAAACACTCTTTGAATTCAATACTCGTTATGAAAATGTGTAGCAATGCTGCTAAGTTGACAGTCAGAAACCAACTGTAACGTGCAACATTCAGCTGCAATCGGTATAGGCCAACGCAATGCTGGATTGGTGTGTTACATATTAACAGCGCGGTACTTTAAATTAATGGACATACGATACACGCCGTGATTGGAAAGTGGCGCGAAAGATCAATACAACGCTGTGATTTTATTTCAATATTAACAACACTGGTTTATATGATGTATTAAAGTGACAGATATTATCATCTACGATATACAGTCGAACATCCACGAACAGCCACCTCTCTACAACGGCCACCTCTATTTAACAGCCACAATTCTAAGATCCAACGTGAGGAATTACCAGAGCCACAATTAATGTGCGTAATTTGATCAACATTGTGGGGGATTTTGTGTATTATTCACCAAAACTGGCAAGATGTTTATAAAAGTACGCACCTTAACTGTAGCTCTGAATTACTATATGAGTTTCCTCTCTGTAACAGCCACCTCTGTACAACAGCCAGTTTGAGGTTTTCCATGAATTGCTGTTGTAGAGAGGTTGTTTTGTACATGTACAAGGCGATGGGTAGGGACCGTGAGGTGACGGGCTGTGTATGTGGCGGAAGGGGGTCTGAATCTGGAATTTGTGTCTGGGGTTTTGGTGATTTTCGACCTTGATCTTGTGAACGTGACCTTTAACAACGAATACGATGTCAGAAACGGATTCCCCACACCATAAAACCTATAAAACGATGTGTTTCACAAACTAATATGATGTGTAGTTTGATATTTACATTTGCAATACGTTTTCTGGCGGCCATCTTGGATTTGCTCTTCTGGTGCGTTCTCGCAGCCGGTTTCGCAAAAGCACCTCCGTGATTTTTGAAGATAAATGGTCCAATAACTCAAATCAAGTTTCAAAATCTCTTGCGGATGAAATGTATACGGGGTTTTAGGCAGGGCCTGGACTACATCCAGAATAATGCATTCGTCACCAGTTATAGGTAAGTATGCAATTCTGATTCTATCAGTCAACCGTTTGTATAATTGTATGATGATTTAAATAATATGTGTTCCGTGAATGACAATTACATACTTATAAGTAAAGAGTGTAAGGTATTACCAGATGGCCGCGGCCCGCATGTCGAGCCCGCCGAGGCATTTGATGGTATTTTTTAAAACTTTAACGCATATTTCGGACGGACGGACGCATGGACGCACGGACGGACACCCGGACGTCATTGTGATCACTATGTATCGCTTTCCGCAAGTGGGCTCGACACAAAAACTATCTTCTTAAAATATTATGCGAAGTCTCGTGATTTCTTGTTAGCCACCAAATATAGAACTAAATTGGTCAGTAAGCGAGGCTTACGTAATACCCCCCGCGTGGGCTCATGTACCCCTAAATATGTAAACAAAAAATCCAAGTGTGTGGGCTTGTGACCTTGACTCTGGGCACGAACGTGAATTTGTCACACGGTGGTAGAGGTCCATGAAAGAAATAGAAGTTATAACATATTTCTCTGATGTTAAGTTTTGTAAAGAGACTAAGTATGTCACCTTGACCTTGGGATCAGCCGGGGTTGGACGGTC
The DNA here is from genome assembly GCA_029237695.1 of Conchocele bisecta. Taxonomy (NCBI): domain Eukaryota; kingdom Metazoa; phylum Mollusca; class Bivalvia; order Lucinida; family Thyasiridae; genus Conchocele; species Conchocele bisecta. The sequence goes on from CM055268.1 coordinate 110,296,739, forward strand.
GTAGGTTTGTTACAGCATAATAGTACATCCTTAGAGGAATGCACAATGAAATATTAAGAATGTTCAATGAAGGAAATAGCAGTTATAACTTATTTCTCTGATGTTAAGTTTTGTAAAGAGACCAAGTATTTGACCTTGACCTTGGGATCAGCGGGGGTTGGACGGTCGAGGATTTGGCACAGCATGGTAGTAGAACCTTACAGGAATGCATGTGTGAAATAATAAGCATATTAGATGAAGGAAATAGAAGTTACAACATATTTCTCTGATATTAAGTTTTGTAAAGAGACTAAGTATTTGACCTTGACCTTGGGATCAGCGGGGGTTGGACGGTCGTGGATTTGGCACAGCATGGTAGTAGAGCCTTACAGGAATGCATGTGTGCAATATTAAGCATTTTAGATGAAGGAAACAGAAGTTATAACAATATTTCTCTGATGTTAAGTTTTGTAAAGAGACTAAGTATTTTACCTTGACCTTGGGATCAGCGGGGGTTGGACGGTCGTGGATTTGGCACAGCATGGTAGTAGAGCCTTACAGGAATACATGTGTGCAATATTAAGCATTTTAGATGAAGGAAACAGAAGTTATAACAATATTTCTCTGATGTTAAGTTTTGTAAAGAGACTAAGTATTTGACCTTGACCTTGGGATCAGCGGGGGTTGGACGGTCGTGGATTTGGCACAGCATGGTAGTAGAGCCTTACATGAATGCATGTGTGAAATATTAAGCATTTTAGATGAAGAAAATAGAAGTTAGAACATATTTATCTGATGTTAAGTTTTATAAAGAGACAATAACAATATTTCTCTGATGTTAAGTTTAGTGACGGACGGACGGACAGACGGACGGACAACCTGACTCCAGTATCACCCCCCCCCCCCCCCCACAAATCGTTGCGGGGGGTATAAATAGTATACGTCAGGGGCAATCTGTCAAATCAAGCAATCAAAATAACAATCAAATAAATCGGTATTGAAAATGGTGTAGGGGTGTTCCCATTGCCAGTTCATAGTTGGCATGCAACTATATATCAATCGTTATTCAGTATGAAAGTAGGCACCAACTGTGTATTAACATGAGTGTCAAGAAGTGTCATAATTCGCATGTCACTGAATGTACTACGGCGGTTGCCTGTTTGACTTGTACTTCTATACTAGACAGGTCGACAGCCATGAATTACATTTAGTGCCGACATTACATTGTCCCAGGTTGTAAGTGGTCATTGTAATGCAAATATCTACACCCTGTCCGATACTCGGTCAGAGAGCAATATGTATTGTCCTTCTGTTTACATATTCGGTGACTGGATAAATGGCTACCTGGACATGCTATGACTGAGATACGAAAGCCTGTTGTCTTTCAATGAATGATACTCATACCGGCAACCAAATATACAAATGAATGTGTATATTGATTGTCAGAATGTGCATGTGTTCATATTCAGATTTGGTTCGAGTCTCATTTGTTGTACCCCGATTGGTTGCCTGCAATGATGTCAAACCTTACAGCTATAATACTGCACAATTACCAAGAGTTCTAACTGCCCTGTTTGTATCCATGTAATGTAAGGTTCGACATGCCCAGCCGTGGGTAAATAACCCACTACCCACGACTGAACATGGTCGAACGTTATTGTTACATTTACGTCGGAAATATCATGCAATATAAGCATATATATGTAGTACTTTCGGTACTTTGATAGCCTGTTCCATTCAAACAGCTGATTTACACATGCATATTCCGGGGCAGCAGTACACGTCGCGTGATGCAGCCGCGCCAATTTCAAAAGCTCAGTGCGACCGTTGTTAAATGGTCTGATGACGTAATGGTGTGTTCTAGTAACTTCGCGATACACTTGCATTACGTAGGTGTTGGCTTGGGCCTGGAATGAGCATTGTCTACAGCCATGGTCAAACAGCACGTGCTGTACGTTTGAACACGGCTGTGAGCGGTGTCGAACAACGGCAGTTATGTAACAATACAGTGTATCTAGTTAACTTCTATAATGGCACCAGTTACAAGTTGCGACTGTGCGTTGCTCATGTAATGGTAATATATTTTCAGGCTTTGAGTAACCAGAAGAGATGTGGTCGCAAGAGGAAGGCATCGATTATGGACAAGCTGCTGCCCAAGGTCAAACGACAGAGGACGATGCAAACAGGACCAAGACACGAGCCGCCCAGAACCATCATGAGAATCTCCAGGAAACAGAACCACTGGGCCGTCGACAATCACGGAGCTCGGTCTGGGTACAAGAGGAACGGCTAGACATTGGGACAGTGAAAGGACGCTGATTTAACAGTGCGGTTTGAGAGGAGGAGAGAGTGTGAAGTGAAAGGACGCTGTTTTAACAGTGCGGTTTGAAATGACGAGAGAATGTGAAGTAAAAGGACGCTGTTTTAACAGTGTGGTTTGAGATGAGAAGAGAATGTGAAGTGAAAGGACGCCGTTTTAACAGTGCTGTTTGAGATGAGGAGAGAATGTGAATTAAGGACGCTGTTTTAACAGTGCGGTTTGAATTGAGGAGCGAATGTCAGGTGAAAGGACGCTGTTTTAACAGTACGGTATGTAAGAAAGATTTGTTAAAGGTACATGCCCACTCAGTAGGCTATAATATATGGACAGATAGTTTTGTATATTCTGTATAATGGCATTTTCTGGCAAAATAAAACATTAATTCACCATTACCCCACGTATTGATTGGCATTATTATACATTATATATCTGATGCAAATTGTATACATTTTATATCTGACGCACATTTCAACACTGATATCAGAGGTGATAACCGCGTTTCCTTAAGATGTTAACGGACATTACTATTTATTCTCTGCATTTATTTTTTGATGAGCAATGATCATACTTTATAATCTGTCAAAAACATTTTTCAAGTGACGCATTTAATTAGTGTAAATAATTAAAAAATGTTATGCCTCATTTGCATATGAAAATAGCCCGATACCACCACGAGTCACTATCAGTAAAATAAATATTGCTAAATGATTATATCTGTTTATTACTTAGATATCAATTTTTGCCTAGAAATTGCCTGTATTTGCCTACAGCAATAACATGCACAGTCCAGGCTGATACGGCGTGTTTTCCAGTCTGATACTGAAACTTCTAGTCTGATACTGCCATTTCTAGTCTGATACCATCGTTACTAGTATGATACCGCCGTTTCCAGTCCGATCCCATGTCTCGCGTGTGTATTAAACCAGTTCCTTTGGGCATGCGCATTACGTATGTTTACTTTTATCGGCTGCGTAAATTTTGACAGATGCCGGGAATATAAATGTGTAGGCTCTGTATTTCATCATTCAATCATGGATAACGGTATAGATTTTAATATAGGATTATCACAACTGCCGGATGATTGATATTGAAATTTATATCTAAGTAATCTAAGTAATAAAGACGTTAATACGTGTCTTGTTTGATATCGGCTTAGGTATCGTCCCTCGGTAACTTGGTATCAGCCTTCGACCTTCGGTCTCAGGCTGATACCAAGTTACCTCGGGCCGATACCTAGGCCGATATCAAACAAGCCACGTATTAACCTCTAAATAGCGGCCACTCATAATTTTTAGAACCGGTGGAATAGTGACACAGGTATTTAATTCCCATAAATAACAGTTTGTGCCTACTGAGTGGGAATGTACCTTTAAATGGTGTTCGGTTTACAAGATGTACCAGTTAAATCATATGTCACATAGCTGTTGTGTTTGTTTCGATATACACGATTCCGTGACTATATGATATCCTCCAGTTCTGAGGCACAAAAATGTAGAAGCAATTACGTCGACATATGACCAGTTTCACACCGTCGGCGTATTTCACGTCAACGTCATATTACCCACGCATGCATATTTTAAGGTATACACACGAAAACGAGGTCGGTTTCCTAGTTATGGTAAATGCACATTCAATTCAGAAATGTATCCAACACAACGCGGAACAGAATTTGCGAAGTTTTGTTCTCCGGATATCATATTTCTAAAATCAAGTCGCCTAAGCATAACACAGTATACCTAGATTACAATAATGCTGGGTATCACATCAGTCTGGTTCCTACATCGGTATAAGCTCATAATCGCCGGCATTATGTATCATTTCCCCTTAATCATGTTAATATTGTTACAGTATTATTCGCCACTTTCAATATGCTATCAGATGCAATATCGGTTATGTGGTTTGTTGTACTTTTTCACCGTTATAATAACATTTGCCGATCATTTTGCTGAATGTAAGTTTGTTTATTAGTGTTTAATGGCTTATCAACAGCTAAGGTCATATAAGGCCTGGCAAACACGTGTTCGATCCCGTATTAACCTGCTGCAGGGGTGGGGGGGTGCCAAAGACGTATGTCAGGGCCAAACCAGGTCTCCAGTCGGAATTCCGGTGTTATCATGTGAGATATTTCACTGTAATTCCGATGTAATAGCACTGAAACACATGCCCGTGTGCATTGCAATCATGAACACTGATACACATTGGCGATATTTGACATTGAAATCTGTCATAATTTAACACATCTATGTCGCAAGATTGTTCGGTTTAGAGATGTTCCATTGTGCATGTAGCTCTGGCATAGCCACTGTATTAATCCTGTTTGTCCCATGACTGACTAATCAATAGTAAAGCATGCACGTGGGTGGTCTTGTGTATTGTACAGTGGAACTTCCCAGGTTGTTCGATTTAGAGATGTTCCACTGTATGTCTGGCCTATGAACAAAGACTACATTCGTGTGCTTTTTCTATCATACGTTATCAACAAATCCCATATATATATTTGTAAATAAATAATAATTAGACCCTATATATGTGATATTGTCTTTAATTCCATACCAAATTTCTCCAGATATGGGTCCAGTAAATTTCAAATGACCATGAAATTACATTTGGTTTGCTGTTAACCTTATTTGCGGCTGTCACTGGAGAAATGAAGCTTGTGGGTTTTACAACCAGTGTAGATCATGATCAGCCGCAATCTGTTCGGGATCTACCCTGTTTGCCATTCCATCAATGAATCACACAATCATGCTTCTGACAAGCAATTTTGATATACATATTGGGCTACGGGAGTGTACTATTTGATCAGGAGCTACACTGGTCCCAAAATCCATAAGCACCATTTCTTCAGTCACAGCCACATTTATACAGGACCTATGAATGATAAATAATACATCATGGACAAAATTAAGTAGGTTGATTGGTCAAACACAGTTAATCAGTAGCCAATCAACGGGGCCTAGGCAGAGCTCCAGAAAAGGTGTGTATTGGCGTATTTTACGCAATTATTTTAGCTGAATACGCATTGATTATCAATACGCACAGCAATGTGAAAATACGCATTGATTTTCAAAGTGAGTAGTGAAAATACTGTCATAAAGTTGAAAATGCACTTAGTTGAGCTGCAAAAAGCTTTTTGCAGCTCAAATAAGTGAATGTTTAAATTTGTTATATTTGTTTTATCATTTGTTTCCTATTTAGTAATGAAGAAAATCAATAATCTATTTGTAAAAGTAAAATACGCAATGATTTTGAAATCAGGGGGTGTAGTACGCTTTAGACACAATGTTTATCTGGAGTTCTGGCCTAGGTATACCACAGGTAGCAAAGTAACTCTAGATATTTTGCTTGATGCGTAATAAGCCATAAACCCAATACTCCGATGTTTCGGCCATAGGTAGTGGGTTTGTCGTTAAATAAGCATCATACAACCTATCAGATTCCACTGTTCGCCATTCCATCAATAATACACCGTCCTGCTGCTAACATGTAATATAAATCATTATCAGGCTGCATGAGTGTGCTATTTGATCATGATCTACACTGGTCGCAAATCCCATAAGCTCCATTTCGCCAGTCACAGCCACATATACAGACAGGAATTCACCTGCTTGGTGGAGGAGGTACTGAGCATTGAGCATAAAAAGTTCAATAAAAACCTGCACTCACGAGTCTGTGTCCTGGGGCCCGTTTCACTAAACTTTGTATGACTAAAATGTTCGTAAGTGTAAAATTATTTCACTAAACTTTGTATGACTAAAATGTTCGTAAGTGTAAAATTATGAGTCTGTAAATTTCACATTAACAATATTTTCTTGTAAACAATTATTGGATTTACATGTATTGAGCATAGACTCAATAAATGTAAATCTATCAATTTAAATGTACAGACAATCCTAAATTTGCACTTACGAACATTTTAGTCGTAAGAACGTCGAAGTTTAGTGGAACGGGCCCCTGATCCCTTGGTACATGATCATTTGGCTGCAGGTGTGAATGCCAGTACATGGGCGTTGCCAGCTTTTCAGTAGGGGGGGCGTAAAAAATATTTGAGACTGAGAGGGGGGTCCGGGGCATTTTTTTAAGGTATTTTAGGCAATTTATTCAACATACAGATCAGTATTTGACATGAAAATCGTAAATTATGTCGACAGTAAAAGTAGACCTATCACAAATAAAAGTAAACCTATCACAAGCATGTTATGTTAAATTTCTCAGACATAATATACATGACCAAAACGACTTGTCAATAGATTCAGCCCACCACGCACCCCACTCCCACCCCACTCACTGTGCCAAACAGACTCAGAAATGGCAGTCAGCATCAACACAATAAAAGCAAGGGGAGTCCCTGAACAAAACAAACCAGTTATTTTTTCTGAAAAATAGTACCACAACCCACCCCTCCCGGATCACCCCCACTTGGCACACTGCAAAATGGGCTCAGCAATGGCTAAACAATGGCGAAGGGGAAGGGGAAGGGGGGGGGCGTGGTCTCCTAACAGAGCAAACTAATTTTCTCTCCGAAATTATAGTACCACAAACCACCTCGGACAGTTTAAGCTCGGAAATAGGTATCACACGGATTTGGGGTCGTGTGTCCTGTCTTTGAAATGGGCATTTTCCGAAATGTCACATTTGGATGTCCTCCAGGGCCATGGGTAAGAAACAACATATGGTACCCAACATGATCACGTTCTATGGCATTAGATATTTACTTACCAGGCATGTGGCATACACCAAGTTACAGTTCCGCTTCCATCTTTCATCAGGGTTACACTGTACAGGTAAACAAACCTCAATTTCCGATATTTCCTATATGCTGTCACAGCTGTCAGACGGAGATAGTTTTTGCCTCGGTTCTCCACATACAACGTGTCAGGCCCGTAGCTAGACCTGTTTGAAGGGGGGGGGGTCGTTTCGAATGCCCAAGGGGCCTGAGGTATCTAGGGGGTCCGGGGCATGCTTCTTTTGCTCAAAAGGTGGACTTCGAGGCTGGGCAGGGGTGGGGGTGTCGTCCGACCGCTCCGACCCCCCTGGCTACGGGCCTGCGTGTAATCTGGTGTGTTTTGCTGACATTTACTTTTTAAAATGACTACATGTATGTTACATTATCTAAATGGAATTACTTGTTTTACTTACGTTAAACTGGTTCACGAGATGTTTGAAGTGAACACACTATTGACCGGTTCACGTTTAGTACCAGTGGCCAACACCCACATATTCTGCTTATCCTATTGAATATGTAAAATATGATGTATACATTTGATTGCTGAATGTAATATTTCATTCAGCAAACAATTATTTCCAATGAGTTATTCCGTTCTTATGTTCAATTAGCTATGAAAACCATTGGTAAACACTAGGCTTAGTCCGAAGACAGAATTTGATGTGCAATGGAATTAAATTCCTCGGGTGGGGATTTCACATGTACCAATATGTACTGTAGAATAGCAAATCAGATCTTATTCACACTTTATCTGTTGATTATGCTACATTTTCTATACGTATTTGACATAAGCGAATGTCAGTATTATGAAATGAACATATTTCAATACCTCTGAACTCTATTATATATTTACAGATGTAGATTGCATTGGAAAGGCAATATTTATTTGTATAGTCCTACTAAAATAATAAAATGTATTTCAGAACTACAAGTTTGTTTTTTTACAATACTGACATTTCTTTCAATTGAAAAATACTGAAAACATGTCACAATTAACAGCTAAATTGTGAATGAGATGTGATTCCATACTCGGCAAGGGAAACCTATGGAGGGCACCGTACCAGAGTTACGAACGATACGAGAGTATTCTGCAGAGTAACTTCCTGCAACTAAATGTATACAAGTGTGGATATACTTTCATCTTTATTTTTGACTTTCTTGTTACTTGGGAGTTGAATTTGTTTATACCCATTATAAAAGTAGTATGATTAGTAATAATTATAATTAATTGTATTTTTTTTAACTAGGTCGCACATTTGTGTTAACAATTTGTTTGATTAAAATCAGAGCAATGTTGGCAAATAATTATGTTACAACCAGCTAGCATGCTATGTAATGAATCCATTAATTGGAACACATGATATGGACCAATTATTGACCACTTACTTCAGTAGTAAGACAATGGAATGCGAATGTAATGCGAATGTATGCAATAAAAAACACTCAGCAACCTCACAAAAAGAAGATATTTGTATATGTATATAGGTTATTTACTGTAGTTTTCAATTTGTATGGAAATACACATGTATTTGCACATTAACAAAAATATGTACCATATATGTATGTGTATGGCTTAAATTTTCAAACAATTCTCATGATTGGTGCCAGAGAAATACTCGCAGCCCATGTGTCCTGGTCTCCGTCAACAGACTTGTTTGCGTACATACAGAAATGCCTGTAATGCACTGATCGAACAGAGCTTGAGGGCATCTACTGTCAGATCATTATGCGCTGACAGCAGGTCCTTCTCCGAGGGAGGAACATATCCTTTCGGGGGAGGAGGATGTAGCAGATTTGCATATATATGCAAACAAATCTGTAAACGAGCTGCACCAAGGCAGGGTTAGTTTCCTTTTAGGCGTCAGTGTTGAATGTCGATTTCAAAAGATGAATGCGAGTTTGATTTAAACAAGAAACGAGGCAAAGCCACGAAGGTCAGGTTTTTTCCAAGCATAGACACTTGGATAACATAATTATACCCACTTTTTGTAGACTAGATGGCGTGGCCTGCATGTCGCGCCTTGGGGCGAGGCATGGACACTAAAAAAATAGATATAGTAGATGGAAAAACTTTCACGAAAACACATTAACCGGACACGGACGTACGGACGGACGTATGCCAAAATGCCGACGATATCTCGCTTTCCGCAAGCGGGTGCGACAATGATGATAAACACCCATGTGAAGTATCAAGGTAATGGGTGAAGCAGTTGCAGAGATATAGTACACTAAAAAACTTTAACAAAAAAAATCAAATTAATTTGACCTTGACATTGGGCACAGGGGCCGCACGGTTGGGGGTTAGAATGAAAATATGGATGATGATAAACACCCATTTGAAGTTTCAAGGTAATGGGCGAAGCAGTTGCAGAGATATAGTATAACGAAAAAGTTTTAACCAAAAAACTTCAACTAGACGTACGTTAAAAAGTTAACGTTGAAAATGGCTGAGTCAATTACGTAGAAATAATAGGTGAAGGCAAAAATGGATAGTTGTATATGGTAGGCACCCCTTGGTTATGAAGCTGTGAAAGTTTGGTGGTCCTAGGTGGTACAGTACCAAAGAAATGGACTTAAACACGAAAACTTAACATTGTAAACGCGAAAACTTAACATTGAAAATGGCTAAGTCGACTGCGCGGAAAAAAATGGGTCAAGTTAAAAAAAAAGTAACATGTTGGATAGTGATATGTGGTGGGCACCCCTTGATTATGAAGCTGTGAAAGTTTGGTGGTCCTAGGTGGTACAGTACCAAAGAAATGGACTGAAACACGAAAACTTAACATTGTAAACGCGAAAACTTAACATTGAAAATGGCTAAGTCGACTGCGCGGAAAAAATGGGTCAAGTTAAAAAATAAGTAACATGTTGGATAGTGATATGTGGTGGGCACCCCTTGATTATGAAGCTGTGAAAGTTTGGTGGTCCTAGGTGGTACAGTAACAAAGAAATGGACTCAAACACGAAAACTTAACATTGATTGTGGACGCCGCCCGCCGCCCGCCGCCCGCCCGCCAGCCCGCCCGGCTTTCGCCAATCCAATAGCCTGGATTTTTTTTTAAAAAACCTGGCTAAAAATGCAATATTATAGATTAGGGAGCAAAATGAAAATAGCACATTTTGGCTGGCTGTCAATGAGAAAGCGGCTTGTTTACATGTAACGCTCGTGCGGCACAAAATCTACAACAACAACAATGACCTTATATGGCAAACTGTAACTTGGTGTATTGATGACTTCCGTCTTCAATTTTTTGTCTTAAAAAAACTTTAATGCGGTTATTCTTGTTGTTGTTGGTCCCGGTGTCCCATGCGCTTACTTTTCGCCACCACCAGTGGTGAAATAACGAAAATCATAATATAAAGGCAATATACAACAGAACAAGAATGCCGCAAGTCACAAAATAGAAAAATGTAGAAAAAATGGCTAAGTTAAAAAGGTGATATTTTTGTGAAAAAATATTTTTTCGACATAAAAACACCAAGGTGCACATCTTCAATATGTGTAGAAGACGTGTGTCTAGTTTCAGATCGATCGACTGAACGGTTTCGGAGGAGTTGTGTACACAAACTCTGTACCGTATATAGAATTGTATAGAATTGTATAGAAAAATGTAGAAACAAATGGCTAAGTTAAAAAGTTGATATTTTTGTTAAAAAATATTTTTTCGACATAAAAACAATAAGGTGCACATCTTCAATATGTGTAGAAGACGTGTGTATAGTTTCAGATCGATCGACTGAACGGTTTCGGAGGAGTTGTGCACACAAACTCTGTACCGTATATAGAATTGTATATAAAAATGTAGAAAAAATGGCTATTAAAGTTAAAAAGGTGAAATATTTGTTAAACAATATTTTTTCGGCATAAAAACACCAAGGTGCACATCTTCAATATGTGTAGAAGACGTGTGTGTCGTTTCAGAACGATCGACTGAACGGTTTCGGAGGAGTTGTTTACGCAAACTCTGTACCGTGTATAAAAGTGTATGGAACAAGAGTTGTCACCGAAGCTCGCCTGTTGGCAGCCTTCCCTCAAACTTGGCACAGTCGCATAAGAAAACATGAATATTAAATAACTTGACCTTGGGTTAAGGGGCGTGCGGTTGACCTTGACATTGGGGTCAGTGGTGCAAGGTGGATCGTGGGTTTGCTATAGCATAATATACAGTCGAACCTGTGCTAAAGACCACCTCCGAATAGCAATCACCTGGCTGTAAAGGCCACACTTGTGTTGTCCCAATTGCACAATTACTATATAAATGACCCTGTGAATAAAGACCACCTGTGAACAAAGGCCAAATTATTCACTTCCCATGGCTGGTCTTTATACACAGGTTTGACTGTAGCATATTAAGATGAATGCATGTATGAAATATCAATGCGCTCCCTGAAAACAGAAGTAAAACAAAATTAAACCCAACGTTAAGTTTATGAACGCACTAAGTTGGTGATTTTCTACAGCATGATAGCTATTCACATGAGGAATGCATGTATGAATGTGCTACGTTTGTGACCCTGACCTTGGGGAAAGGGGTGTGGGGGGGTGGGTCATGGATTTGCTGTAGCACAGTAGAGGATCATCAGATGAATGCATGTATGAAATATCAAAGCGTTCTCTGTAAAGAAACAGAAGTTACACAACATTTACCCCAATGTTAAGTTTATGAACATGCTAAGTTTGTGACCTTGACCTTGGGGTAAGGGTTCGGTGGTGGGTTGTGGATTTGCTACATCATGATAGAGGGTCATCTGAGGAATGCATGTATGAAATATCAAGGCATTCCATGAAAGGAAACAGATGTTATAAGACATTTTCCCCAACGTTAAGTTTATGAATGGGCTAAGTTTGTGACCTTGACCCTGGGGTAAGGGGTGGGCGGTGGGTCATGGATTTGCTATAGCACGATAGAGTATCATCAGATGAATGCATGTATGAAATATCAAGGCGTTCCATGAAAGGATACATGTTGTAAACATTTACCCCAACGTTAAGTTTATGAATGTACTATGTTTGTGACCTTGGGGAAAGGGTGGGGGTGGGTCATGGAGTTGCAATAGCACGATAGAGTATCATCAGATGAATGCATGTATGAAATATCAAGGCATTCCCTGTAAAGAAACAGAAGTTATAAAAAGACATTTACTCCATTAAGTTTATGATGTTGATCTTGGGGAAAGGGGTGGGGGGTTCATGGATTTGCTGTAGCACAATAGAGGATCATCAGATGAATGCATGTATGAAATAGCAAAGCGTTCCCTGTAAAGAAACAGAAGTTACACAACATTTACACCAACGTTAAGTTTATGAACATGCTAAGTTTATGACCTTGACCTTGGGGTAAGGGTTGGGTGGTGGGTTGTGGATTTGCTACAGCATGATAGAGGGTCATCTGAGGAATGCATGTATGAAATATCAAGGCGTTCCATAGAAGGAAACAGATGTTATAAGACATTTACCCCTAAGTTAAGTTTATGAATGTGCTAAGTTTGTGACCTTCACCTTGGGGTAAGGGGTGGGTCATTGATTTGCTATAGCACAATAGAGTATCATCAGATGAATGCATGTATGAAATATCAAGGCGTTCCATGAAAGGAAACAGATGTTATAATACATTTACCCCAACGTTAAGTTTATGAATGTGCTAAGTTTGTGACATTGACCGTGGGGAAAGGGGTGGGAGGTGGATCATGGATTTGCTATAGTACGAAAGAGCATCATCAGATGAATGCATTTATGAAGTATGAAGGCGTTCCCTGTAAATAAACAGAAGTTACACAACATTTATCCCAACGTTAAGTTTATGAACATGCTAAGTTTGTGACCTTGACCTTGGGGTAAGGGTTGGGTGGTGGATCGTGGTTTTGCTACAGCATGATAGAGGGTCATCAGATGAATGCATGTATGAACAATGAAGACATTCCCTGTAAATAAATAGAAGTTACACAACATTTACCCTAACGTTAAGTTTATGAACATGCTAAGTTTGTGACCTCGACCCTGGGGTACGGGTTGGGTGGTGGGTCATGGATTTGCTACAGCATGATAGAGGGTCATATGAGGAATGCATGTATGAAATATCAAGGCATTCCATGAAAGGAAACAGATGTCATAAGACATTTTCCCCAACGTTAAGTTTATGAATGGGCTAAGTTTGTGACCTTGACCCTGGGGTAAGGGGTGGGCGGTGGGTCATGGATTTGCTATAGCACGATAGAGTATCATCAGATGAATGCATGTATGAAATATCAAGGCGTTCCATGAAAGGAAACATGTTATAAACATTTACCCCAACGTTAAGTTTATGAATGTGCTATGTTTGTGACCTTGGGGAAAGGGGTGGGGGTGGGTCATGGAGTTGCTATAGCACGATAGAGTATCATCAGATGAATGCATGTATGAAATATCAAGGCATTCCCTGTAAAAAAACAGAAGTTATAAAAAGACATTTACTCCGTTAAGTTTATGATGTTGATCTTGGGGAAAGGGGTGGGGGGGGATCATCAGATGAATGCATGTATGAAATAGCAAAGCGTTCCCTGTAAAGAAACAGAAGTTACACAACATTTACACCAACGTTAAGTTTATGAACATGCTAAGTTTGTGACCTTGACCTTGGGTTAAGGGTTGGGTGGTGGGTTGTGGATTTGCTACAGCATGATAGAGAGTCATCTGAGGAATGCATGTATGAAATATCAAGGCGTTCCATGGAAGGAAACAGATGTTATAAGACATTTACCCCAACGTTAAGTTTATGAATGTGCTAAGTTTGTGACATTGACCGTGGGGAAAGGGGTGGAAGGTGGGTCATGGATTTGCTATAGTACGATAGAGCATCATCAGATGAATGCATTTATGAAGTATGAAGGCGTTCTCTGTAAATAAACAGAAGTTACATAACATTTACCCCAACGTTAAGTTTATGAACATGCTAAGTTTGTGACCTTGACCTTGGGGTAAGGGTTGGGTGGTGGGTTGTGGATTTGCTACAGTATGATAGAGGGTCATCTGAGGAATGCATGTATGAAATATCAAGGCGTTCCATGGAAGGAAACAGATGTTATAAGACATTTACCCCTAAGTTAAGTTTATGAATGTGCTAAGTTTGTGACCTTCACCTTGGGGTAAGGGGTGGGTCATTGATTTGCTATAGCACAATAGAGTATCATCAGATGAATGCATGTATGAAATATCAAGGCGTTCCATGAAAGGAAACAGATGTTATAAGACATTTACCCCAACGTTAAGTTTATGAATGTGCTAAGTTTGTGACATTGACCGTGGGGAAAGGGGTGGAAGGTGGGTCATGGATTTGCTATAGTACGATAGAGCATCATCAGATGAATGCATTTATGAAGTATGAAGGCGTTCTGTGTAAATAAACAGAAGTTACATAACATTTACCCCAACGTTAAGTTTATGAACATGCTAAGTTTGTGACCTTGACCTTGGGGTAAAGGTTGGGTGGTGGATCGTGGTTTTGCTACAGCATGATAGAGGGTCATCTGATGAATGCATGTATGAACAATGAAGACATTCCCTGTAAATAAATAGAAGTTACACAACATTTACCCCAACGTTAAGTTTATGAACATGCTAAGTTTGTGACCTCGACCCTGGGGTAAGGGTTGGGTGGTGGGTCATGGATTTGCTACAGCATGATAGAGGGTCATCTGAGGAATGCATGTATGAAATATCAAGGCGTTCCATGAAAGGAAACAGATGTTATAAGAAATTTACCCCAACGTTAAGTTTATGAATGTGCCAATTTTGTGACCTTGACCTTGGGGTAAGGGTTGGGTGGTGGGTCATGGATTTGCTACAGCATGATAGAGGGTCATCTGAAGAATGCATGTATGAAATAACAAGGTGTTCCATGAAAGGAAACAGAAGTTATAACACATTTACCCAACGTTAAGTTTGTGGACGACGCCGACGACGCCGACGATGCCGGGGGTATGCCATAAGCTCTTCTGCACTTCGTGCAGGCGAGCTAAAAATGTATATAAAATGTAAAAAAGTTAAAAAGGTGATATTTTTGTTAACAAATATTTTTTCGGCATAAAAACACCAAGGTGCACATCTTCAATATGTGTAGAAGACATGTGCATAGTTTCAGATCGATCTACTGAACGGTTTCGGAGGAGTTGTGTACACAAACTCTGTACCGTATATAGACCTGTATAGAGAAACGTAGAACAAATGGCTAAGTTAAAAAGGTGATATTTTTGTTAACAAATATGTTTTCGGCATAAAAACACCAAGGTGCACATCTTCAATATGTGTAGAAGACGTGTGTATAGTTTCAGAATGATCGACTGAACGGTTTCGGAGGAGTTGTGAACACGAACTATGAACTTTTTCTTCAGCCGCCCGCCTGCCCGGTAAAACATAATACGTATCGTTTTTTTAAAAACGGTCGTATAAAAAGTAATTCAACTATTCGCTGACTGAAATTTAACCTAATAGTGTCTCACAAATCAAATTAGTTTAAAAAAAAACAAGAGGGCCATGATGGTCCTAATTCGCTCACCTCACTCAATGAACACCAGAGGAGAATGTGACATTGAGTTAATGTGTTTTAAAAAAATTGTGCTATTTTTAGATGGCGGTCATCTTGGATTAAGCGATGACTCATTTTACTAAATCTGAAAATGCTTCACCCAAAGGATCATAACTTACTATAAGTTTGGCCAGCATCGGCCATGTGGTTCCTGAGAAAAAGACGTTCAAAATCTCGAATAAATGGACCTTTTGGAGGCCATCATGGATGACATAATCAGCCGATTCCGACAAATATTGCACAAGAGCAATCGCCTCATCGATACCTTCAATTTGATATGACACAACCATATTTGGTCAAAAATAAAATTTGACCCCACGGGCCACGCCCATTTTTGACCCCGGGGTCACCATTTTAACAACTTTGAAAGAGCATTGTACATCGATCATTCCTACCAAGTTTCGTCGAAATCAGGCAGGCGGTTGATGAGAAGATTTTTTAAGAATTTATTTTTAGACGGCGGCCATCTTGGATTAGCGACGACCTCCGTTTTAACAAATCTGAAAAGGCTTCACCCATGGACCATAACTGAAGTTTGGCCACCATGGGCCAAGCAGTTCGTGTGAAGAAGAATTTTGAAATCTCTAATAAAAGAACAACCTTTTGACCTTTCAGCGGCCATCTTGGATGACATATCCAATTTCGACAAAAAATGCACCAGAGCGATCGCCTCTTTGATACCTTCGATTTGACATAGACATGACCATATCCGGTCAAAAATAAAATTTGACCCCAAGGGCCACGCCCATTTTTGACCACGGGGTCACCATTTTAACAACTTTGAAAGAGCACTGTACATCGATCATTCTTACCAAGTTTTGTCGAAATCCGGTTGGCGGTTCTTGAGAAGAAGATTTTTGAAGAATTTGTGCCATTTTTAGACGGCGGCCATCTTGGATTACGTGATGACGTCATTTTAACAATTTTGTAATCCCCCCTACCTAAGGACCATGACCATGAAGTTTGGTGACTATAGGCCCAATGGTTACCGAGGAGAAGACGTTTGAAAATGTTCACGGACGACGGACACATTGCGGTAACATAGCTCACATGAGCTTCGCTCAGATGAGCTAAAAATCATGCTGGTTCAATAAAATCAGCCCTATAACCTGACATTGTACCATGCCCATACCAAAACAAAGTTCTTTGGCCCTCAAAGTAATAGGGTTAGGAATATAGTAAATACATGGTTAGTGGCGTCGAACATAAAATATATTTGGTTGAGCCTTAGACAGCTTTATTGGGGCGTGCTTTAGCGAGCCCCTATAAAGTTGTTGGGGTGAAACCGAATGTATTTTATATCCGACGGCACTAATCATGTATTTAATTTATACCGCATACTAAACTTAATAATTTGAAAGTGCGTGCGTCTTAAAGCCAGCCAGTATTGAAGCTCATCGTAAATAAATCGAAGATTTAATCCGATACAATGTCGAATCTACCTAACATGGACACCGCCATTTTGCTTTGAATGACATTGCTAGATTTGTGACGTATGGCGAGGGAATGACGTCAAAAACATGACGTCACGCACGTTCAAACAATTAAGTCCAGTATGCGTCGAACATAAAATGTATTCGGTTTCGCCACGACAACTTTATTGGGGCTCGCAAAAGCTCGCCCAAATAAAGCTGTCTAAGGCTCAACCGAATATATTTTATATTCGACGGCACTAACCATATGTTTACTATATTACTCATATAACCAGATAAACTCTCACATGCAAAAAAGCCAAAGACGTACATGAGGGCCAAACCAGGTCTTTGGTCGGGATTCAGGTAAGGATGAACCCCAATCGTTAAAATACCCAACGCATGCTCCCACCTGCCACCCACGTTTAGATATGAATCATTATTTTTATTTGTTTGTTTGTTGGTGTTTAACGGCCTATCAACAGCAATGATCATCTAAGGCCGGGTGAATCCTTAACCCATTACATTCGGACTACAACTTCACGGGTATGAAATGTTTTAAATATTTTATATTTGTTGTTCTTATTTGTAAGTGAAAGTATATGTTGTGACCACTCATTTGAACCGTCTCGACGAGACGGTTCAAATGGTGGTCACAACATATACTTCTAAGCACATAGAAAGAGAATATTTAGGATTTTCTACACACAAAATGACTTATCCTCAGTATGAAATGGGTTAAGGATGGATACCTTGTTCAGGTATGCATGAGGCTGTATAAGTGTGCTAGCTGATACCTTGTTCAGGTATGCATGAGGCTGTATAAGTGTGCTAGCTGATTAAGAGATAAACAGGTTAAAACCTCATCATATAACATGATAGGAGACAACAAACACATCATAATGAAATAAAATTTATTTTTAAAATGTTGAAACTAAAGTAAACACATGGTGGACATTAAAATGACACATATTTACGTTACAATAAATTAATTACACAATATATTAAATTTATCTACACAATTGACTACACAAATAAATTATTAAAGTCTACACCATTTGCAATAATACCATGGGTCTGTGCTATTTGTAAATATTTGATTGATATGAGCAAGGGATTGGTATTTTGATTTGGGTTTTACGTCCATTCAAAAGGAAGGTTATATACAGACGAGACTCCACCTGTATAGGGGGAGCACTGACTGAACCGTATGCACTAAAATGACTATTAAAAATTCCAACACTGAACGACAGTACTCCGATCTGGTGCCAGGCACCCTCACTACACCGGATTAGTTTGTCCCTCATCCTCTGTAGTATTGGAATAAAACAAAAGGTGTTGGCACTCTGCTTTGGGGTTAGTTGCACAGTAACTCTTGCAATCTACTCGCATACCGTCCGTGGAAGAGTTAGTGTTCGCAATCAGTTTGGGGTAGCCCCATGTAGACCTTCATGAACATAATTTTGAACTGAATATACTTGGGGGGGGCAGTTGGGTGTGGATGTTGAAGAATGCTCTGGGTAGGGCAGAATATGGAAGCATTCACCACGATATTATGCATAATCTCCACAGAGGTTCAAGAGGAAAAGCTAACCTAATGGTCAATTGTGTTTACAAGTTTCAGTTACACCCTGAAGAAATTCATCAGACTCTGTTGACCTTTGACCTGTGCTAACAACTTCCTGCGGACTGGTTTAGTAGCTTCTTGCTTCTTTTTCTTCTGCGGCTGACTAGAAACACTATCACAGTCTAGGGGTCGCTTGGTGCTCTTTGCTTTCTCAACTTTCTTTCCGTCTGCTGGCTTATTCTTTTTTGAGGCATTATTATGTAAACTTGAAGTTTTCTTCGTAACTGCGGTAACCGTTATCGAGTCGGTGCCCGTCACATTTTCCTGATCCATCAGAGATTCCAGAACCTTCTTGGCTTCTCCCGTTGATAACTTGTTCCCCGCATGCACAATGGTTTTGCTGAAATATTAATGTGAAAGTGAATGGGTTTAACGTCCCACAAGGCCGTTGTCGAGGAATTAGTAGTGTCTTCGACTATACGCTTAGTGGCATCCATTTTAGATTTCATTATATTTATGCTTTTTCAGATGTACATGCGTACATGCATTGCATTTCACAAAGTAATAAATAGCGACAGTGAACGGTTTCTACGTCCCAGCAACAGCTAAGGTCATAGAGACGGGACCTCATTTTTGAAGTCTCATCCGACAGACCAGGGATGCAAATACTAATGTAAGTATTTTTCACGCCTAGGGTGAGGATTAAACTCACAACCTGTGGTAGTGAAGTCCAATGCTGTACCCCCTAGACTACAATCCACACATACATAAAAATGGAAATATAAATCATGAAAATATGATCATTCAGGAGATATGGGGCTTATGTCATTTGTGGCCAGTCTGGATATTGATCTTCCGTAACTCGTGCAACCTGATAAGGATATATACTGTTTGTTAGAAGTGAAGTGAATAGAGCAGACACTGATCAGACTATATGCCCTATTTGTTGCTGTGACTTGAAATGGGACTTAGAGAGTTTTTGTGACCAGTGTATATCCAGATCAGTCTGTGCATCCGCAGTCTGATCAGGATCTCCACTGTTCACCATTCCATCAATGAAACAACCGTCATGCTTCTAACAAGCAATACATATTATCAGGCTACAGTAGTCTGCTATTTAATCAGGAGCTATCCTGGTCACAAATCCCATAAGCACCATTTATCCAGTCACATATACTGTTTTACTGATGTTTCAGTGAATAGAGCAGACATTGATCAGACTGTGCAGATGTACAGGATGATCTTGGTCTACATAGGTCATATGCCCTATTTGTTGCCGTGACTGTTGAAATGGGACTTAAGTTTATTGTGACCAGTGTAGATACAGATCAGGCTGTGCATCAGCATAGTCTGATCAGGATCTACACTGTTCGCCATTACATCAAGGAAACACCTGTCATGCTTCTAAATAGCAATATAGGTCGTCATCAGGCTACAGGAGTGTGCCATTTGATCAGGAGCTACACTGATCACAAATCCATTTCTCCAGGCAGTCAAATTTCACTGATGATCAACATGCTGTTATATCAGAGTAGACAGCTTTATAACCAGTAAGACCCGGATCAAGTCAAACAAATTGAGCAAACATACATTCTGCGCCAGCAGAAAATGTAGTGGAAATAATGTGTGATTTTATTTTTGGTTAACAAAAAGGGAACAGAATTCCGCATTTGCTCTGAAATATAAAGGTGCAAAATCACAAGAAGAATTATTACATGACCGATAATTTCAAATGAAATGTCCAATATCGGGTCACATGATTGTGGACATAAATCAGGCTGGTTCCGTTGCGCGAGACGAGTCCGAGAATTATATTCGAAATGTGATATTCACCTGGAAGTGAATACACTGCAGCTCCATTATAACGCGGTGGTTGGGGTCCAAGATTTCAAACCGCGATCGAATCCGACCGCGTTATAAAATGTCGGGACATGCACGGGTACTGGTACTGCACGGGTTACTGGTATCATCCGCATTTCGGTTACCAACTATTGCGGGAATTCCATTAGCAACGGACCCATATAAAATCATGTCATTTGAACAGAAGTTAAAATAATTATTAATAATGCCTATGACATACAAACATGTATTAATGTATTAAACATATGAGTTATTTATAAAATCATGCTTAGGCTATTACGTTGTATAGTGCTCGCGATAGACAGACGCTTATTACAATGTATACTACTCGCGATCAAGAGGCGCTTAAAAGGATTAATTGATAATAAATAATGCCTATGGTCACGTGTCCTGCCTATTCATGCGGACGTTTAGCTGTTGATACGTGCATAATCTCAGGATGTGGGGTCACGTGATCTATTGTTTACGCTGCAACAGGCATTGATGAATGAAATTTACGATTTAAGCGACATTGCTGTGGGCTGCAGTGTAAACAATAGACCACGTGATCCCATATCCAGATAATGCTGAAACACCAGTCTATTTATAGAACGCTAAATATTACACCTGGGAGTAAAGAAAAAGAAAGGCGATTGAACACGCAACCATTTATTAGCGACAATTATGTGTTAACACAGATACATTGACATTACTTGGTGACAAAAAGCGGTACATTTACGTGACTGGAGAAATGGTGCTCATGGGATTTGTGACCAGTGTAGCTTCTGATCAGGCGTTACATTGGTCGGCATGCTCCTTTGATACGACCATTACTTCGCGAATACATGTCAATTGGGATTAAGGTAATTTAATTGATTAATAAATATGCCTATTAACATGATTACCTGATTAAAGGTATTACATTTGCTAACATACTAATAATAATCCTTTCATGGACTTTGAACTTCGTTGTTTGAATAAACTTACAGAAATCACGAATCAACTAATTACACGAGGACTACGACGTCCGACGATTTTTCATTTTTAATTTTGTTTTTCTCAATTTTTAAAAAAAAAAATGGGATCCACGAGAGACCCGCGTTATAATGGAGATCGCGCTATACGCGACCGCGTTATAATGGAGCTGCAGTGTATCACATTTCGAATAACACTCGGACTCTTCTCGCGCAACAGGACGAGTCCGAGACTGATATTCAGGTATAGCAGCATAATGCAATCACTAAATCAAAGCATGAGGCAATCCGTGTGTTGTTGTATCATAACTTCTCACTGTTGTAATATGGGTCATATAATAAAATAATTATTCTTTCGAGTTGGGTGTATACAAGATTTACGGACCTTCGAAAAGTCATGTTCAATATGACTTTCCTCGGGTCAGTAAATCTCATGTACACTGTCAGACTCAAAAGACAATAACTGTATATTGTCTCACTTGACTCTAAATTTGTTGCAAATTCTATACGGTCCCAGTCACCCAAATGGTGGTACACTCACCTCGGGATAACAAACACCTGCGACGCCCTGAACGCATCCGGCTCCTGTTCGGGCAAGTCCGCATTGTGCACCGGCTCTGCCCAGTCCATGCACGACTGGTATCTTTTGGCGTACAGTGGGGTGGCTGACCGGTGAAGGTTGGTCATCACACGCTCGGACAGTGATTGGTTGTACTTGCTGGTCGGGCTCGTAGTCTCCAGGTCTTCTTCGGGCGACCTGTTGTTTCATTCCATAGATTTAATAATTGTTGTACAACGTGGGCTTTCACGGTTCATTCATTGAATAATTATAGGTTATTTTATTTGTATGTGGATATATGCAGGAGTCCTGCAGCATGTGATATTGTTGTGCGGTGAAAGTTCCCCCGAGGAACGAGTGGCATATATCCACATATAAATCAAATATAAGGTTCGACCATGTCCAGCCGTGGGTAAACATTTGCCATGGCACTCGGGAACTAACCCCAAGGCCGGAGGTTCAAACAGTTCCAGAGTGCCACGGTAAACGCTTGCCGTGAAACTCGGGAACTGTTTGAACCCCAAGGCTGCAGGCCGTGGGTTCAAACAGTTCACAAGTGCCACGCCAAACGTTTACCAGGCCGTGGGGTTCAAACAGTTCCCGAGTGCCACGGCAAACGTTTACCCACGGCTGGACATGGACAAACATTATTGTTATCATGCAATTTAAGCACATATATGTAGTACTTTCGGTACTTTGATAACCTGCTCCATTCAAACAGCTGATTTACACATGCAATATTTCGGGGCAGCAGTACACGTCAGATGATGCAGCTGTGCCAATTTCAAAATTTCAGTGCCACCGTTGTTAAATGGTCTGGTGACGTAATGGAGCGTTCTAGTAACGTCACGATACACATGCATTACCCGGAAGGGGTATTGTCTACAGCCATGGTCAAACAGGGGGTGGGAAGGAGGTGGGAACAGTTCCAAATGCCAAATCCTGAAAACAGCTAAACACACATATTTTTGTATAAACAAGAATTCCGCGGAATCAAACGTCTCGCCTTGTTCCACCTTGACCTTGACCCTGGGGCCCCGAGAAATTTAATAGTCCTATATTCATCTACATATCATAGTAAAGGGATGTATAAAGTTTGATGACTGTAGCTGATAAGGTGTTGAAGTAATGACCGTAACACGAAAACTTAACATTGAATGATGACGCCGCCGCCGCCTCCGGAAAAGCAAAACCTATGTCTCGCTTTCTGCTTTCGCGGGCAAATGTGTAAAATTGTGCTTTCCATGTTGAAACATTAGTATCTGAAATTATCATGAATGTCAAATCCTGATTTGTAGAAAATGGGCTTACATATAATTAAATGATAGTGTATTGAAATCGCAATACACATTTAAGACAAGCCAAGTGATTTTGTACCCTAAGAAAATGTATGATATCTCGTGAAAAATATATACAAAATTTACTTTATTTTACGTAAATGACGTCGGAAGTTGACAAAATGTTCAGAGCAGTCATTAACTTTCAACGTCATTTACAGACAACATCAGAGTAAATAAGTTTCATGAAATATCGTACAAAATCAGACAACTTGTCTCATATGTACACAGGTTTTGCTATGACATTATAATTATTTAACACCTTCAACTCTACAGACCATAAAGCCAACATCTGCCAACACGGCAGATCCAGATGAACCATCATCAGGATCTGCCGTATTTATCAGTATTTTTAACATTTTGAAACAAACAGCTAGAACCAGTTTGCTCAAAACCTCCGTAGGCATAACGGACTGTTAAATCCTTAACATTTAACAGTATTTAACCGTATGTTAAGCTACCAGAGGTTTTGAGCAAACGGGCCCAGAATATTAAGATTATGTAGCTCCCAAGTCTACACACAGGAGGCCCGTTTCACTAAACTTAGTACGACTAAAATGCAAAACTAAAGTTGAAAATTATGATGGTAAACAATTATTGGATTTACATTTATAGAGCATATGCAGCCTATGCTTAATAAATGTAAATCCATCAATTGAAATTTCCAGACGATCCTAAATTTGCACTTGCGAACATTTTAGTCGTACAAAGTTTAGTGAAATGGGCCCCTGAACTGTGAGAATATGGAGGGGAACCTGGTGGGCGTTAAGCTAACAGAGGTTTTGAGGAACCGCGCCCAGAATATTCGTGTTACGAAGCCCCTACAGAGCTCAAGATATAAGATATTTTGTATCTAAAGAGTATTATACCCCCAGATTTCAAATTCAATGCGTATTTTACTTTTACAAATGGATTATTGATATTCTTCCTTATTAAATATGGAACAAATGATAAAAATAAAACAAATTTAAAAATTCACTTATTTGAGCTGCAAAAAGGAAACATTGTTTGCTTTTTGCAGCTCAACTAAGTAAATTTTCAACTTTATTACAGTATTTTCACTACTCAATTTGAAAATCAATGCGTGTTTTCACATTGCTGCGAGTAATTTGTACTCCTACTTTGGACAATTAATGCGTATTGTGCTAAAATAAGTGCGTAAAATACGTCAATACACGCCTTATCCGCCCCTCATCAGGCATGAGAATTGACTATCTTCACCCCACCCTCACCCTACTTGTAAAAGTATCAAATTTGAGCATACTAGATTGATTCTGAATCATTTGAAAATTATGACAAAATCATCTGAAATCAGCTGATCAGCTGAAGATTCTCTGCTACATATACACACCTGAACTGTGAGAGTACGGAGGGGAACCTGACCGGCGTACGTTGACTGGAGTACATGTCTGTGAGGTGGTCCAGGGTGGACAGGCCTCCATCCGACGTTGCCAGTTTGTCCAGTAGGTGGCGCAGCGCCTTCCGCGCACGACGGCTCGTCAACGATCCTCCGTCAGCCACCGACTGAAAGGCGGTAGATAAACGTCACTTTTCTGTTTATTATACACTACAAAATGTGTGGCATATGAATTTAATATGTTTTTCATATGATTTCATAAGAAAATTTCATATACAAATGATATAAAGAAAGCCAATATGCAATCCATATGCAAAATCTTCAAACGCGTCTTGTTAAGCTGCAGTTGGTGGTCTCGCTACTTTGGCCCAAACTTCTGTCGTTTTTGCGAAGAATCGATTTCCGTGTCTACCGACACGGAAATTTATTCTTCGCAAAAACGACATACGTATGTGCCGAATTTGCGGGACCACCATAAGTCTGTGCTGAACTCCCGGGACCACCAAATGCAGCTCATGAAGAAGTGTTTGCTGCGCCATATTTCATAAAAATCCGTTGCCTATTAAGGAAAATATCAAATATTACTTACTTTGGAGTGGGCGCTTTCAACAATTTCAACCATTGTTGTTGTTGTAACCACGTGATCATGCACCTTCAAGTACATGTTTTCCTATATAATACTTCTTGTTTTTCCTTGGTCCCTTGGACTTTGAGTAAACAAGTGTAGACTGTACATATGTTATCTGGTGCTCTGCTGACGATATTACCCAACGTTAAACCCATTCACTTTTTCTGCCGACCTGCATGGGCGGGTTGCCCATGCAGGTCGGCAGAAAAAGTGAATGGGTTTAACGTCCCAGCAACAGCTACGGTCATATAGCGACGGGACAACAGATTAATGTCTCATCCGACAGACCAGTGGGATGGAAATACTAAGTATTTTCTTAGTATCTAGGGTGAGGATTGAACTCACAACCTCTGAAATGCTATATCCCCTAGGCCACAACACAGCCCTGTCGGCAGAAAAACGTCAAACCCACCTTGCCGGGTGTATTGACCAGTACCGTGTCCATGTGGTCAATAATGGCCGAGATCTGGTCCTGTAGATGACCGGCCACGGCCTCCACGCTGACCACCCGTAGTCGGCTGTCCTTGCACTTGACCATCTCGCGTC
The DNA here is from genome assembly GCA_029237695.1 of Conchocele bisecta. NCBI lineage: Eukaryota > Metazoa > Mollusca > Bivalvia > Lucinida > Thyasiridae > Conchocele > Conchocele bisecta. Next base: position 110,322,544 of record CM055268.1, read on the forward strand.
GTAGAATGTTGACCACTCGCTGACACGCCGACCTGCGGATGAATGATTGGCCTTTTCAACCATACAGCAGGACTGCCAACCCCATGTCAGTCACATGAGGCACATCAAGAGAAAAAGGGGCTATTTTCAGAAACACCACACATATTTTCAGGAACACAAATCAGTTCTCACTTATATGCATACCTACATAATGTAATCAATTCTTTAGAGCCTGGTAGGTTGCAGATTGCGCCCGTTTCAAGGTAGCCTCGCTCAAGAGATTGGTCGAAGCAAGTTGTGGTGCTATTTATTTTCAAAATTAAAAATAGTTCAAGTGTCTCGGAGACTCGGATAGGACCTAATTCATTAGATTCAGGGACTGGTGCAGGGCTCCAGATAAGCTGCGTATTTGCGTAAATACCCAATTAAAATTGCCAAAAACCCAATTGAAATCAGAAGTAGCGAGTATCAAAAAGCAATACCAATTTTATGGTACCTTTACCTTTGGCAGAAAACAATAAACAGACCAGAAATATAGCATATTTTTCTTATTTTCTAAGAAAACACATCTTGGCATTTCATTAGAAACAATTCTAATGAAATGCCAAGACTTATTTTCATTTCGAATCAAACTATTCAATAATTGCTGTCTGTTGATGTGTAAACAGTAGTGTGATTTTATTTTACCCAATTAAATTATTGAAATACCCAATTGCTTCAGATATGATGGAGTAACAATACTCAATTACTAATTCCTTATCTGGAGCCCTGCTGGTGCTTTGAAAAAAGTTTGAAATATTCTTAGGTTTAACGTCCGCTTTTCTGACATAGAGGTACAAGCCTCAGGGAGTCTACACGCAGACGGGTCAACGGGGTCGTGTCCCGTATCCACCTGTCCGAGGGGGGTAAATCCATGACCAACCACCATGACCAACCGAAAAATCACAATTACACTGCTTGCAAAACGCAAATTCATCACCGCGCTTCGACGGGAACAAATGGGGACATGTCTCGCTGTAATCAGTGATGGACGTCTGTGTTCTACTAACTTTTTTGATAAAAAAGACCCAGATTCGTCGGCTGCGCGCTTTGGAGAAGACATTTTAAGAATGTATGCGATGAAGAAACCAATATCGCTGAGTGCTTGAATCTACTATTACTACTGTACACAAGATCAAAATCGTAAGCGCCTAGGCAAGTATGATTACGGGTAAATAAATTAACAAGAAATGCGTCTGTCGAACGCGGATGCCACCTGCAGCATATTTGAGAAACTGTGACAAAGTGGTTAACCGAAAAGTGTGACAGACGGACGGTCCAAACACTATATGCCACCCGTTTCTTCGAAACCCGGTGGCATAAAAATGAGGATTCATTTGAAGAATTTGGAAACAAATTATTATTTCCAAATATTCCAGCGCTGGTTTTTTAAACAAAAATCATACTTTTTATTTGTCCGTATTTCCGTAACAAATACGGAAAAATCGGAACAGTTGGCAGCTCTGCATACATACCATAAAGCCATCATTTGCAAACAATAAGTCCCGAGTAGCTACAATCATTTGCCTCCTATATGTGTATCTATGTCGCGTGGAGAGGTATTGTTTGTTTGTTTGTTGGGGTTTAACGGCCTATCAACAGCTACGGTCATTTAAGGCCGGGTCAATGGGTTTAGTACTAAATCCCATATATTACATGTACAAATGGGGGGAAAGTCCCAAAGTCAGAACTGAATATTTACAATAAAAAAAAATATATATTCAGCCCTGAAATCAGAATAATCCTGATCTGATGCCAGGTCCTCGCCACACCAGAATCACTTAGCCCCCTCCCAAAAGCAATAGAATCAGTAATAATCTTACTACTTTTATAATGGGCAATAACCCAATTAAACTACCAGGTAACAAAAGCGCCAAAGATAAAAACGTACCTGAGGGCCAAACCAGGCAAATCATGATTCCTATAAGGAGGAACACCTACCGTTAATTTACACCATCGCGTTCACCCGACCAACCCCCCATGGGTCCTGGGGGCTGTTAAAATGTTTGTTAGTGCAGACTTAGGATCATCTGGAAATTTTAATTTATGGATTTACATTTATTGAACATATGCAGCCTGTGTTCAATAAATGTAAATCAAGTTATTGTTTACAAGAAAACATTGTTAATGTGAAATTTACAGGCTATCATTATTTTGCACTTATGAACATTTTAGTCGTACAAAGTTTAGTGAAATGGCCCCCAGATGTCAAAGCGGCTGTAATTTTGTGAAAAATTATAAAAAAAATTGTCATAAAAACAGCATGGTGCAAATGTTCAATATGTGCAGAAGACGTGTGTAAAGGTTCAGATCCATGAAAGCTGTCGGAGGAGTATGCATTACAATGTGAAATTACTCATTCTATTATTACCACTGATGACCCTAACCTTGGGCAGACAAACACTTTATCTGTGCAAATGTTGTACCAAAATTATCATATAAACGAGCATAAAAAAGCCAAAAACAAAATAATTAAAAATTCACTTATTTGAGTTAATACAAAAAACAAAAAGTGTTTGCTTTTTTTTAGCTCCCAATACGTGAATGTTCAACTTTACTATAGCTTCTTTAGTCATCAGTTTGAAAGTGAATGAGCCTTTTTAGATCAGTATGTGTATTTTGTATCATCAATTTTGATTAACCCTTGTATACCGCTATCTTAATTTTTTGTTGTCTGCTGTTTATTTTCCATTTTTATCATCAAAAATATGCTTTTTACAGCATTTTAGAACAATTTACAACATGCTTTGACAGCACTTCAGAATAATTTCCATTGTCAAACCATGTTTTTATTGAAAAATAAGGCAAGATATAAAAGCAACAGCAGACGTTGTTGTGTGTAGCGGTCTAAGGGCTAATGTAAATGTATATTCAGCTGAAATAAATGTGTAAAATACACCAATACACGCCTTATCAGCTCTGGGCATGTTATACACATGGCGAACAAGAGAGAATGAATGGGCTTAACGTTCCAACAACAGCTAAGGTCATATGTAGCTGTGACTGGAGAAATGGGGCTTATGGGTTTTGAGACCAGTGTAGTTCCAGATCAGCCTATGCATCCGCACAGTCTGATCAGGATCTACACTGTTCGCCATTCCATCAACAAAAACACCTGTAACACTTCAAATACGCAATATAGAACCTTATCAGGCTACAGGAGTGTACTGTCCCATAACAAATCCCATAAGTACATAAGTCCCATTTCTCCAGTCACAGCCACATATAGAGACGGGACCCCGGCTTTAAAGTCTCATCCGAAAGACCAGTGGGATGGAAATACCAAACACGTGTTGAAATCTGACCTGATGTTTGGGTCCTCCTCTATGACGGTTTCCATCCGCTGCATGAGCGAGACAAACTCCCCAATTCCCTTTATGTGCGGGACGAGTCGCGAGTTGGGGTCTGGGGCGTAGCCTTTCCCTCCGAGTCGTAGCTTCATCAGGTATGATGTGGCCGTCTGGGAGTCAAGATAAAAGGACAGTTGTAGCTTACACTCGGGAACTGTTTGAACCCACGGCCTACGGCCTTGGGATTCAAACAGTTCCCTCATGGCACGGCAAGCGTTTACCAACAGTTGGACATTGTCTAACATTATATTAACGTTTCATGCCAAATGCACTGGCTCTCAGGTGCGCAGAAAGTGATGAAAGAAATTAGACAACCTCCACTGTATTAATAGAAGATCATACACGAGTGATGATTTAATATGATATTTATTAAACAAGATTACTGATTTCCTAAGAAACGAGGCTACGCCAAGTTTCTTGGAAATTAGTCAATGAGTTTAATAAATATAATATTAAATCACCACAAATGTTAGTCTATTTATTACTTATTATAAGCACATCGTCAACATACCCGTTTTCAGTAACGAGCTAATTTGTATATTTATTACACTAGTGTAATATAATTTGTATTACACTGTGTTAACACACCGTGAGTGCCCATTTTATGCAATAATACAGGTTATATTTTGATTCCATTGTATTTCAGGCACATGCAGACCCCAAGACATTTATACATCTGCTTTGCAATCATGAACAATGATCACGAGGGATACAAAAAGAAAAATTCTTAAAATTTCAGTAGAGATTATTGGGTTGTCCGGGTAAGTAAAAGTGAATGGGTTTAACATCCCAGCAACAGCTAAGGTCATATATGGACATGACGCAAGAAATAGGTCTTATGATTTATTCGACCAGTGTAGACCCAGATCAGCCTGTGCATCCGCACGGTCTGATCAGGATCTGCACTGTCCGCCATTCCATCAATGAAACACCCGTCACGCTTCTCACACGCAATATAGATCCATTATTCGGGCTACAGAAGTGTGCTATTTGATCAGGTGCTACACTGGTCACGAATGTCATTAAGCCCCATTTCTCACATCACAGCCACATATAGAGAAGGGTGTCTGGGTAAGAGAGGCTCCAGTAGCCTATTTCATCAAAATTGCAAAGTAAACTTATCTAGCAAAGTATACTTTGAGGGAGTAATCATTTATTTTTCCCAAAATGCATTATTTCATATAGAACTAACGACTGCATATATTTGATGATTAAAAGTATGCAGAATTATTATACTGAATTTATTACAGTGTGATAATGTAATAAATTCAGAATAATAACAATTAATAAATTTATCCTTATATTGAAAATTTCTCCCTCAAAGTATACTTTGCAATGTTGGTGAAATCGGCTACAGATATTGATCAACACTATTAGAAGCATGATGGCTTTTCACTGATTGACGAGCAAACGGTACGGACTGATCCAGAACACAACAAACCTGGTACATGGTCAAGTTCTTCTGTTTCGACTCGTGCTTCAGTTCTGTGAAGGCGGTATGAGTTAGCTCCCTTTCCGGCACGTTGATCACGCGGGCGAGAGCGAGTTCGGAGCGTGAGTTCACCAGCAGGTCCAGGTAGGAGAGGTACACCAGCCGAACGTACGCCTGGGATGGGAAGGCACAATCAATTATTTATTTATTTATTAATATTTAATGGTGTCTACCTCCTTTCACCAATACTGTCTGTTCCATGTTTTGCTGCCGACGAACTTTTGGCTATTAAACACACATATTTGAATGTATTAAGTACTTTTTCATCAATAATAAAAAGTCACCCTCCCCAATTTTTTTAATTTTATTAAATCCCACCAAATATTGATTTTATTGCGACAAAACGATTTTAACATGGGGCAAAAAAGGGCTCCAGAGTGACGAGGAGGGTTCAAAAAACAAAAACAAAATGGAAATTGACTCCGAAACCTGGCAAGATAGATTGGAAATAATGTAACCAAGAAAACAAGTTCGATTTTGAAAATCTGTCCACAAATTATTTTTTTGGGGAAAATATTTTTTTCGCAATCAAATCATTATTTGATGGAATTTCATAAAATAACATTTTTTGGGGAGGGTGACTTATTATTGATGAAAAAGTACTTACATTTAAATATTTTAAAGATTTGATGTGTGTAATAGCCAAAAGTTTGTCGGCATCAAAATGTGGAACAGACTGTACCTTGAATGATTTGTTCTCCAGAACACCAGATAAGGTGCGTATTTAACAGTATTTTACTCTTATTTTAGCAGAATACGCATTTATTATCAAAAGTCGGAGTACAAAATATTCACAGCAATGTGAAAATACGCAGTGATCGAGTAGTGAAAATAATTTAATTAAGTTAAAAATCTACTTTAAAGGTACATGCCCACTCAGTAGGCACAAAATCTTCTTAATATCAGAGACATCATCCGAGACATTTTCTGGCAAAATAAATATTCATTCACCATTACCCCACATATTGATTGGCATTATTATACTTTCCACACTGATATCAGGGGCGATAACCGTGTTTCCTTAAAATGTTAACGGACATTACTATTTATACTTTGTATTTATTTTTTTATGTGCAACTATCATACTTTATAATCTGTCGAAACTTATTTGTTCAGGTTACACATTTAATTAGTATAAATAATTAAAAATACCATGCCTCATTTGCATATGAAAATAGCCGGATACCAACGCGCGTCACTATCAGTAAAATAAATATTATTAAATGATTATATCTGTATAGCGGCCACTCGTAATCTTTAGAACTGGTGTAATAGTGACACAATTATACACTTATTTAATTCCTATAAAAAGATGTTGTGCCTATTGAGTGGGCATGTACCTTTAAATAGTTGAGCAGCTCAAATATTAGTCAATATCTTTTGTTTTTTTTTGTGTTTTTTTATCATTTATCTATTTAAGGAAGAAATAATACATTTGTAAAAGAAAACAAGAAATGCGTCTGTCGAACGCGGATGCCACCTGCAGCATATTTGAGAAACTGTGACAAATTGGTTAACCGAAAAGTGTGACGGACGGACGGACGGTCCAAACAATATATGCCACCCGTTTCTTCGAAACCCGGTGGCATAAATATGCATTGAATTTGAAATATTGGGGTGCAATACTCTTTAGATACAAAACTGGATCTTTAATGATCTGTAATATTGTGAAATTTTGTAAAAACTCTGAAACAATTAACAAACGATGCAGATCCACCTTATCTGGATCTACATCGTTCGCCAACATTATTACAGGTCTGTAGTGTGAAAACACACTAGCCTGGTATTCTCTATCTGCAAGCTAGCTACAATAATTCGCCTCCGATACGTTATCTACGGCTACAATTTGATCGTGGGGTAGCAATTTTGTTTCTATCTGCAAGCAGGCTCGACAAAATACACCCACCTCTGTGCCTGAGATCGCCTTCTTCACTGTACTCTGGGGAAAGCCAGCTCCCAGCACTGTATCCAGGCAACAGTTACTATGGGTTACCGATATGTCGTCTGCCGAGTCTAGGGGAATCTCCACGGAAACGGAGTGAAGTTTCTTGTCACGACACAGTAATTTCAACATTTGACGCTGCAAAAACAGTGCAATTAGAATATTTATCACATGAAATGGGCATTCAGTATAATAAAATTTATCATAATATACTTGTGCCGATTTAATATGATGGTTATTAAACTTGTTTACTGGTTTCATAAGAAACTCAACATAGCCTTGCGTTTTTATGAAACCAGTAAACTTGTTTAACCCATACACCGCTATCTTAATTTGTTGTCGTCTGCTGTTTATTTTCTATTTTACATTTTTATCTTCAAAAACATGCTTTGACAGCACTTTAGAATAATTTACAACATGCTTTGACAGCACTTCAGAATCATTTCCATTGGAAATGATTCTGAAGTGCTGTCAAACCATGTTTTTATTGAGAAATAAGGCAAGATATAAAAGCAACAGCAGACGACAATTGTTGTGTAGCGGTATAAGCTCCTCTATATAATGAACTCTTAACGTCGAGAATGGGTATTGATCCGACCACCTGAAGCAGAAGACGCAAGGTGGGTGGGGTAATGGCAGGGATTCCGCTGGTGATCGCCACTTTCGCAATTGGCGATAAAAATAAACAATTGGCGATAAAAAATTACAATTTTCGAAGTGCTGATTTTTTATTTTCCCCAGCGGAATCCCTGTAATGGGATTTTCTTTATGTCACAAGTACGAGGCTTCCACCTGCGTTCACAGACTGTTTTTACAAGCAACAGTTTACCTCAACTGTGTTCTTGGGAACGTCGAGAAATATGAAAGACTGGTTACACATCTCTCTCCTCAATTCTCCATTTTTCTCCAATTCTCTCTCGGCAATGTTAAGCACGTCACAGGAGTCGGCATAGTTACAGTCCAGCAGAAACTTCTGGTAGTCCTGGGTAACTCCAGGATATTCCTCCATATTCCCATCATGCTCTGTACAGGAAGTGACATCTCTCTGCTGAGACAGCTTCCGATTGGTTATATCCTTGCCAGCCTGGATGACAACACTCGTCTCCACATCATAGTCTCCCTTCTCCTGAATGAAATGAGTCACCAGAGCTGAAGATAAGGTGCGTATTGGCGTATTTTACGCAATTATTTGAGCTAAATAAGCATTGATTGTCAAAAGGGGAGTACAAAATATGCACAGCAATGTGAAAATACACATTAATTTTCAAATTGAGTAGCGAAATGCTGTATAAATTAAATATATGATTAGTGCCGTCGAATATAAAATATATTCGGTTTCGCCATGACAACTTTATTGGGGCTCACTGTCTAAGGCTCAACCGAATATATTTTATATTCGACGGCACTAACCATATATTTACAATATATGTATATAGTTAGGTGGCAGAGTGAAATTACCGTTACCTGACTGATAAAAGCACCATATTTGGCATAAGGCTCCCTTAGGGCCTATTAATTAATGTTAGACTAAGAGCCCTCCAGAGATTTTAATGTAAAGCACCAAAATCAAAGATGGCCGCCATATATAATAATAATCATAATAATAAAGGTTTTTTTGCGCCGAATATCCACCCGACTGTGCGCTCAATGTACGTATGCCCCCATGACGGAATGTCAGTGGGGCAGTATGTTTTGTACCTCTCTGTGCGTGCATGCGTCCGGGTGTCCATCCGTCCGTCACACGTTTGGTTCACCTTGTTTGAAAAGTATTTTTCTCAGCGACTGCAACACCCACAGCCACCAAACTGGCACAACATACTTGCCTAGTGGTTGCTACAAAACTAATATGTAGTATGTGACCTTGATTTGACCACTTTTTCCACGTTATTGACTTAACCGTTTTTCGAGAAAAAGCTGCCAATGGGGGCATTGCTGTGTCTTACAGACACAATTTTGAAGATGACATTAAAGATGTCCAAGACAGTCACTTATTAGAACATCTACAGTAATTTAAATGGTACAGACACAACTCATTTTTCAAGCAAGTAACTGCTGTAATGCTTTATTAATCATTAATTGAGTAGTTCTACTTGCACCTTAATATGTTACACCACTGAGGCTAGACGATTGCATGGTGTTGAGTTGGAATGCAATGTGTTTATAACAACAGCCATAGTTCTTACATTATTATATGTGACATTATTCTGTGATGTCTCTTGCAGGAACACACAGTTTGCAATGTTCTATGGAGTACATTTGCACTTGCAAAGTGGTGAGCAGTTCAGATTTGCTTTGCCACATTTGCAGTTTGAGCAGTCCCCTTTGCAGGAGCATTTGATCAGCTCCCTGCACGATTTTTGGAAACCTCTGGAATTGTCACCCAAACTGGTAGCCACGACTCTGATACCTTGGTCCAGGCAAAATTCTGTGGAGAAGGAACCACTAGCTGTGTTTGTGTGCTTGTTGTCCATATTCCTGCTTGATACACTGCGCGTCGGACATGCTGGAGTAGCGTATCATTGGTGGGTGGCAGTTTGTCCATTGCTCGATTCTTCTGGCAGAAGAGCTCAAAGGACTTGTTTTGTCATGCATGATAACAGTCAGTATCTCGAGCTTCTGGAAAGGGTCGTCGTCGAGATCGAGCCGCTGGAAGGGGTGACCTCCAGATACACACATGTCTCTGTGACGTCTTCATAGGCCTGCCAAGCAGACTTCTTGTCCTTGCCATTGAAGGCAGATGTTGTGTCACTACCTGAAAATGCGTGGAACACAGGCAATGCTCATGATTGTGGCTCCCCCAGGCTCGCACAGCTAATGTTGATGTGGTAAAACCTATAATTCTTGCCCATGCCAAATGCCACCCAGATGTCGGCCAAGGGTTGAGTCGCAATGAGATCATGGAATGTGCTTGCAAGGATGACTACAACATCTGTATCCACTGTACGCACTTGAATAGTCTTTTCTCCATGCTCCAGTGCATGCAGTACATGAACCACGATCCTGGTGTCCGCCTCCTCATGATTGCAGTTTTGCATGGGGATGCTGGTTCCAATATCACAGATTGCACTGATGTGACATATACAGCTTTGGCTGGTGGCCAGTTGAACTTTTCAACCTTGGAAGTCAAAAGGAAAACAGCTCCTTTTTGTTGTCTGGGTCACGGAGGAAGTCCGCCCAATTGCCTGGAAGTTTTGTTTCGCCCGACGACACTTTCCTGGCCACGTCCTTCCTTCTCTTTTCCCGGAAAGATTCCTTTAAACTGTCTGGTATGTATGTGTCCCACACTACATCCAACCTTGTGGCAGCCTGTAGCTGCTTCTCTAGGTATGGTATGAAAACCCTGTCTGCATACTCGTGGAAGGAGCTGACGCTGGTAGTGGGCAGGCAGTGGACGATGACAGCACCATCCAGGATCTTGCAGTCGTAAGTCGACGGTGGCTCTGATTGCCTGGGCTGCTCAAGACATTGCAGCAAGTCAGATTTCGTGTTTGGAAGATGAAGCTTGCCAAAGTCTGAGAGGGAAGGACTGTATCTCATGTGCAAAGAACTCGGCCAAGTCACCTTCACGGTTCTGCATGGATATGTATAGCTGGCCAAAGAGTGACACATGGTTCTGAAGCACTTTGATCTTCTTCCCCTGTTTAGATGTTGCCTTGTGTTGAGGTTTCCTGAAGAGTGTCAGATAATTCCTCTTGATTGGGTCATGGATAGAGTGGCTGGTACATTCTTGACGAATTCCTGGTACTGGTTCTTGCCTATATCCTCCATTGTGCGCACTGTGGTTACCACTGATTTGTCTGTACAGGTGCGATTATCGAGAGTTACTAGATCAGGGAAATCATCCAATAATGGGTTTCCCATTCTTCTGATGGTTTCGTAGAGGCTGGTAACCTGTCGCTGGAAGGTCTTCTGTGTCAAGAGACCCTGCTCGTGGTGCTGGAAGTTCTTGGGGATTTCTGTGTCATCATCAGGAAGGTATTCTTCCTCAAAATGATTCAGCAATCTGGCCATCTCTGGCCCCAAGAGCATCCACCATCGAAAGGCAACAGGGTTTTCTGTAAGCCCAACAGCACCGCCCGAACCTTCCACAATCTTGTTCTCCTACTCATGAGCCTGGTCAAATGGGATCGTAGAGAACTTGTTGGTGGTCTTGGAAAGGACCCAATGAGAACACTTTTCAAACTCATACTTGATAGTGTCGGGCAATGACTTCATATCCTTGATGTGGACAGGCACCCACCGTGAGTAATTCACATGATCCAAGGCAAAGAACAGCGGTGTGAGTTCCTCCAAGACTTCCACATAGAGAGGAAAATTCTTCTCTCTGTGAGCCCTGATGAAGATGAGAATTAGGGTTTCATATCTCATGATCAAGTCCCAGTACATGAAAGTAGAACTCCTCTTCAGCATGTCGTTTCTCCAAGCCATGACAGACTCGTTGGATCCCTCACTCTGCACGAAAGCCTCCTTCTGGAGATTATGCAGGGTCAAGAGTGTGACTTGGTGGGCATGCCTGGTTCGAGTTAGGTGTGCCAGAGGATGCTACTGCTGCATCTGTGAGTGCCGTTGTCCAGCCGGAACCATCCAATACATCTCCCAGTGTATTCCAGAGGGCCATTTCCGTGTGCAGACCACCTAACATAACCACATGATTGTTGTCGTTCCGGAACTTCCCTTGCTTATATTCTGTGGCACCGCCCGAAATGGGAAAGTGTAATTAATGTACAGTTTGTCAGTCTTAACTACCAATTAAAAAAAAATGAACACATCGTATTATAAAGGTAACAGGGCGATATACAGCTGTCAAATTCATTCAACTATTCGGAAATTGTGGATAAAATTACCAATAGCAGGGCTGGGTCAGCACTCCCTGTACCCATCCAGTGAATCCTCGACTGACCCATCCTATTGGAACAGACAGTAGACGCATGATAGGACCACAAAACTATATAACAAGAAACGAGGCAAAGCCACGAAGGCCAGGTTTTTTCCAAGCATGGACACTTGGATAACATAATTATACCCACTTTTTGTAGACTAGATGGCCGTGGCCTGCATGTCGCGCCTTGGGGCGAGGCATGGACACTAAAAAATAGATATAGTAGATGGAAAAACTTTAACGAAAAAACTTTAACAGGACACTCGGACGTACGGACGGACGTATGCCAAAATGCCGACGATATCGCGCTTTCCGCAAGCGGGTGCGACAATGATGATAAACACCCATGTGAAGTATCAAGGTAATGGGTGAAGCAGTTGCAGAGATATAGTACACGAAAAAACTTTAACAAAAAAATTCAAAGTAATTTGACCTTGACATTGGGCACAGGGGCCGCACGGTTGGGGGTTAGAATGAAAATATGGATGATGATAAACACCCATGTGAAGTTTCAAGGTAATGGGCGAAGCAGTTGCAGAGATATAGTATAACGAAAAAGCTTTAACCAAAAAACTTTAACCAGACGTAAGTTAAAAAGTTAACGTTGAAAATGGCTAAGTCAATTACGTAGAAATAATAGGTGAAGGTAAAAAAAATGGTCACATATTGGATAGTTGTATGTGGTAGGCACCCCTTGGTTATGAAGCTGTGAAAGTTTGGTGGTCCTAGGTGGTACAGTACCAAAGAAATGGACTTAAACACGAAAACTTAACATTGTAAACGCGAAAACTTAACATTGAAAATGGCTAAGTCGACTGCGCGGTAAAAATGGGTGAAGTTAAAAAAAAAAGTAACATGTTGGATAGTGATATGTGGTGGGCACCCCTTGATTATGAAGCTGTGAAAGTTTGGTGGTCCTAGGTGGTACAGTACCAAAGAAATGGACTTAAACACGAAAACTTAACATTGAAAACGCGAAAACTTAACATTGAAAATGGCTAAGTCGATTGCGCGGAAAAAATGGGTCAAGTTAAAAAAAAAGTAACATGTTGGATAGTGTATGTGTGGGACCCCCCTTGACTGTGAAAGTTTGGTAGGTCCGTAGGTGGTACAGTAGATAACAAAGGAAATGGACTCAAACACGAAAACTTAACATTGATTGTGGACGCCGCCCGCCCGCCGCCCGGCTTTCGCCAATCCAATAGCCTGGATTTTTTTCAAAAATCCTGGCTAAAAAGCTTTAAATGTGTAATTACAATCAGTTGTTGGTATTTTCCTTACGGAACCATGTGAATTTACAAAGATCTTTTGCTGATTTTGGAGGCCATCTTGGAATTTCGTCATCATAATGGGCATGACATGTGAAAATTGAAATAGTAAAAATCTGATTCAGTATGTTCAGTGACTTAAAACTCAATATTTGGAAACCAATCTGGTCTTCTTACGACTCATATGACTGGGGAAAAGTGTTATATTCCATAGACGGCGGCCATCTTGAATTTTGGTGCTTATATTAAATCTCCGGAGGGCTCCTAGGCTAACATTGATTAATATGCCCTAAGGAAGCCTCATCCCAAATGTGGTGCTTTTATCAGCCAGGTAACAGTAATCTCTATATATAGCCCTAACCAACCTAACTAATACAAATGGATAACCAGCAGTGACAGCCCAACTGTACCTGTTTATTCCTCTCGGCGAGACACAACTGGAGTGTGATGAGTTGGTCCATGGCAGACAAGAGGGTGACTCGCTCGTTCCGTAGCAGGTGGTGGCGGCGACATAGCGATACAAAATACTCGGGCAGCCCCTGTACGTCGGTCAGGCTCGAAAATTGCTGCTTACAGCCAATCACCACTGGCCGTATAACTCCTGAAATTAATGGGGTTTAACGTCCCAGAAACAGCTACGGTCATATAGGAACGGGACAACAGTTTAAAGTCTCATCCGACAGACTAGTGGGATGGAAATAAAGTGAACAAATTTTTCATGCCCTACACAGCCCTAGGGTAGGTTTTGAACTCACATCCTTCAGTATTGAAGTCCTGTGGGCCGTTTCACTAAACTTTGTACGACTAAAATGTTTGTAAGAGCAAAATTATGATAGTCTGTAAATTTCACATTAACAATGTGTTCTTGTAAACAATTATTGGATTTACATTGAGCATAGACTGCATATGCAGCCTATGCTCAATAAATGTAAATCCATCAATTGAAATTTACATACCGGGACACCTGACTGCTGCTTACAGCCGATCACCACTGGCCACACAGCTCTTGATATATTAAATTATTAATACAAGAAGGACATAGTTATCACAAAGCTAATCCAGTCGCTAGCTAGCATTTTTTATAAAAAACTTTTAACATTTTTGCCTTACAAACAAGATGAACACACATATAAGTCATATGTGACCTTGGGCGGTCGGACGCGGGTCGTAGGCAAAACAAAGCAGCATCCCTAGACACACATTGTGGCCACATATTATCAACAACGGTGAAGTGGTTCAGAAGTTATTATAGGAATGAATGGCCTTTTTGTGGAATTTATCGGGGTATAAACTTGGAAAAGTCGCGGGAATATTGGACGAAGGCCGGAATGCCTCGTCCAGTATTCCCGCGACTTTTCCAAGTTTATATCCCCGATAAATTCCACAAAAAGGCCATTCATTCTTTATAATTCCAGCATTTGAAATAAATTCATCAAGAAAATGTGTTTATTTTCCGTTTTCTTAAGAATTATTTTAACTGCGCCTCACGGTTACAGAAAGTAGTGGGAGTTTATTGGGATATAAATTTTGGACAGAGATTTGCTACGGGCCAATCAAATGGAATTGTGTAAATATTTTTGTGCTGGAATTATTGCAAAATGAAAGGTGTTATTCATGTACACACGTACATGGACTAATGTTATATCTCCCCTCTTTCCCATAGGCGAGGGGCTAATAAAACTTGGGGATAATCTAGGGAAGACACCAAACTGCTGCTAATCACCACTAGCCGCACAACCGCTGAAATAGTAATACAGTAAAACTTGGTTATAATGAACAGAGCAGGACACCGAACTGCTGCTTACAGCTAATCAGCACTAGCCGCACAACTGCTGAAATAGTAAGACAGAAACTTGGTTATGTAATGAACAGATAGCGACAGTAAATGCGGCTTACAGCTGATCACCACTGGCTGTATAACTGCTGAAATATCAATACAGTAAAACTTGGTTGTAATGGCCGGATGAACAGATCAGGACACATAACTGCTGCTTACAGCCAGTATACCCCCGGCTGCCACCTGGACCGACAAAAAAAAACTTTAACGCAAATATATAAAAAAGATAACACAAATTTCTAAGTATTAAGATGATAAGGAAGTATATGAGGTTTGAAGTCAATCCGACTTAATGTTGCAGAGATAATGGGTACCAAAAAACTTCTAAGTAATTTGACCTTGGACATGAAGGCCGCATGGGTGTGGTATGGAACAAAAATATGGATGATGATAAGGAAGTATATGAAGTTTGAAGTCAATCCGACTTACCTTTGCAGAAATAATGTGTACCGAAAACTTTAACACAAATCTTACGGATGCAAATTTCTAAGTAATTTGAGCTTGACCTTGGACATAATGGCCGCATGGGTGTGGTATGGAATGAAAATATGGATGATGAAGTTAGAGGTCAATCTGACTTACCGTTACAGACAGAGATGTACCCAAAAACTTTAATGTGGACGGACAAACGGACGGAATTATGAAAACTATATACCCCTCGACATAGAAGCATGACAGGTGTTTCATTGGTGGAATGGCAAACAGTGCAGATCCCGTGCGAATGCACTGGCTGATCTGGATCTACACTGGTTGCAAAACCCAATTTCTCACGTCACTGCCACATATTTATCAGGTAACTGGTCGAACGGCATCACATGGAGTTACCGAATTACATCAGTGGGATGACATCATTTTCAACAAGAACAATGTCATAATTGCACATTATATAGCCAAAACCGTTACATGATAAATAGAATGCCATGCTAGCATCTTTTGATATCAAGTATATCAGACTCAGCTCCGAAACGGAGCCTCGGAATTCCTACGAGTTTCCTAGCCTTACCTGATAAACTTGATATCATAAGACACTAACATGGTATTCTCTATACATTTGTTAACAACTTAGCCTGATGATATCTGATATTATACTGACCCTAGCTGCATGTGTTCCGCTTTATAGGCAACAGGTTGCATTATATCGCTACACTACGCTACGGAGCAAAAATGTGCATATCATTTACACTTCGCGCACTAAAAAATAGAAATAACCTGCAGGGCGTTGACGTTCATACTTCGCTATATTGTTATTGAGAGACAATTCTACAATATGACGCAAAAATATTACCATAAACTTACCTAATAAAGTGTGTATTAGCAAAACTCTTAGGTCACTCTCCACGAAGTGTAAGTAAACAAAGAACACTTCAAACGCAAATTTGGAAAGACTACTCCGTCATAACTCTTATGTAATGCAGTGTAATGAAATGTAATTAGAGTTATGTACTCCGATCCGAACTATACTGACCCTGTCCCGTAGAGGAGACAAGTTTCCCTACGAGAGTCTGTAAACTCTCCTTGATGGTGCCAAGGTCACAACCGGAGAGAAAGAAGACCTCTCCCGCAAAACTCTCCACTTTGTCGGAGCCTGTCATTTTCCGAAGCTTACAGCAGGAACGCCTACAAAAGTGGAAGCACTAGGTTAGCGACATGCTTTTAAAATTACCGTCTGTTTCACAAAACCTGCCCAAATTTTACGGTCATAGAACAATGAAAAAACAATATCTTTTTTCAATATTAAATTTTATCAAATCAAAATTTAAGAATGAGCCTTCTTTTTATTTCGTGAAATTTGGTCAAATATTGATTTTATTACGAACGAGAGTGCCGTAAGTCACAAAATACGCCCGTCGAAGAAGATGGGCCAGACAGCGAAGATGCAGAAATGTGAAGCTGTCACCAAGGCAAGACACATTAATGAGAATTTGAAAATCTATAGCATTATTTCTTCCTCTTGTTGTCATAAACAGGTATACTAATTTAGGTAGAGATGTGTAAAGTAGAAATTATATAGAATTCAATACAAAAATTTGGAGAAAAAAATGGCCAAGTTTAAAAGGTGATATTTTTGTTACAAAATATTTTTTCGGCAGAAAAACACCAAGGTGCACATCTTCAATATGTGTAGAAGACGTGTGTATAGTTTCATATCGATCGACAGGGGAAAAAAAGAGGTGGAGAACCAGGAGTCGAAAAACAAAACAATTTGGAAATTGATTCTGAGACCTAGCTTGGAAATGATCTAAGAAAACAAGTTACATTTTGAAAATCGGTCCACTATTTCTGAAATTAGAAAAATTGAGGATTTAACATGTGAACATTTTTTTTTCGCAATAAAATCAATATTGGACCAAATTTCACGAAATAAAAAGAAGGTTCATTCTTAAACTTTGCTAAAATTTAATATTATCAACAAACAAGAGTGCCGTAAGTCACAAAATACGCCCGTCGAAGATGGGCCAGACAGCGAAGATGCAGAAATTTGAAGTTGTCACCAAGGCAATAAACATTAATGATAATTTGAAACTATATAGCATTATTTCTTCATTTTGTTGTACTAAACATGTATACGAATTTAGGCAGAGATGTGTAAAGTAGAAATGATATAGAATTGGATACAAAAATGTAGAAAAAATTAAAAGTTAAAAAGGTGATATTTTTGTTAAAAAAATATTTTTTCGGCATAAAAACACCAAGGTGCACATCTTCAATATGTGTAGAAGACATGTGTATAGTTTCAGATCGATCCACCGAACGGTTTCAGAGGAGTTGTGTACACAAACTGTGTACCCTACATGTATATAGAATTGTATACAAAAATGTAGAAAAAATGGCTAAGTTAAAAAGGTGATATTTCTGTTAAAAAATATTTTTTCGGCATAAAAACACTAAGGTGCACATCTTCAATATGTGTAGAAGACGTGTGCATAGTTTCAGATCGATTGAATGAACAGTTTCAGATCGATTAAATGAACAGTTTCAGAGGAGTTGTGTACACAAACTATGCAGTTTTTCAGTCTGCCGCGCCCGCCCCACGGTAAAACATAATACGTACCCTTTTTTTAAAAACGGTTGCATAAAAATGTTGTTTTTGCAATGTTTAAATGTTACAGGACATTCGGTTAACTTGAAATTTTTACACCACTGGATGAAAATTTACCAGACCAAATTTGTTTTCATAAAAAATATAACTGATTTTGTGTGATAATTTAAGAGCTTTTTAAGTATATCGGTCATATAAGAAAAGCTAGCTAGCACAAGAAGCTTAGAATAAAAAAGTAATTTAATTAAATTTGGTCCGGTAACCTCAGGTTTACCGTCAGATCAACGACACTTTCAATGGACATTTCCGACGATTTATTATTTAGCGGAGACTGGCATCAGTTATATCAATATCAGGGATTTCCCGGACTAGTGTTTTCTGCGTCCCTGACTTGCAAAATTGAGCGAGAACTCGCATTTCCAACTAGTACTGCATCCCCGGGACAATTTTGCCTTTTTCTGGTTTACCGTACCATCGCTCTAACCGACTGAGCTAGCCGGGCACGAATACACACTTCCTCGCTTCAGTGAGTTATGTACCGTGACACGTAATAAATATCAAGTTTGAAACGTAAATACGTCATCGGTTACTGTCCACATTAATCGACGACATGTCACATATTAAGTCATAATCATGTGAGTGCTTACTTAAGTAGTATAGAGGGAGTCAAAATGATACCACCTAACGGTGGCATCATTTCTCCACCCTCTATACTACTCCACCACCCCCAAAAAATCAAAAAAATAGTTAACGATGAAAATGTCTCCCACCAACCACGAAATATTCAAAATTGGTGTCATAAATACATCATGTTTTTTTCACGTCCAATTGAACATATAAATTTAATAGGTTATAATAAAATATTATAACAAAATGGATAATAAAATACACAACGAATTGGACGTTTATAATGATTTGGATGAAGGATTTTACGCTGTTGTTTCTACAGTATTAAAACACGGTAAAATGACAATACTATGTGATATCGAATACATGAAATATCAGCGTAATTTATTACGCTGCGATAAAAACGTTGCATTTACAATATTAAACGGCAATTATGTCGCCGGTATAAGTATCAAAATTTATATAATGAAGCGACTAAATAGGATCGGAGAAACACTACCGAAACATAATCTAAAACTAAATTTTATACGATATCAGATTCGTTTAACGGATTATTGCGTTTCTACATATCGCTTAACGAGAAATGGAAAATTATAGAAGAAATTGAAAATTATTGAACAGAATAATTTATGTTATAATCACACAAGCAGACGACATGTTCCAATTCACGTGTGAACAGTAAATTAGGTGCATTTTATAGGAGATTACACGATTAGGTCTATCGCGTATAAAGATATTAATAATTTGTTATTAAAAAAAAAAATAGGGCAGCTCCATCGTGCACAACACCCCCAGCGACTGGGCAGATTTCTAGCCGGCACAGCCACTGGGGTGTTGGGACCTTTCTTAAGCCCACGCATCTGTTGGCTCACATTCTGGGTCGCCTTGAACCCCATTGCCAATTCCTCTATTAAGAGAAACCAGCGAAGTAAGACGAGCCTATGTGTGAATTTGGTTTCCGAAATTGCAAAGCTCTTAGGCAGAAATCTTTTAGGCCGGCACCTTTGAGCTACACAATTACATCGCCAAATACACACATATGCATAGACTGCTACCATTAAACAGACGAGACGGACGTCATACCGGATCAACAACATAGCACACACGAGATGAGACCAATTGTTGTAAGGTCAACAAACATATATACTCATCAGTTTCCTATACAACATACAAATGGTGTGCATATTATAATTATTTATTAATACCTATTGGCGAAAGAAAACATGTGATGGTTCGTTATTTTGTTAATTTTATAATTAATTTTATATTTTTTTTTAATAATTTAAAGCTGAACACTCCCTATTATTACATAGTAATTAATTTATGTTGTAACGACAATGTTTCAATTACACGGGTTATGGCCCAGGCGTAAATTGATAGCCGAGGTAAACAGAGCCGATAATTCTCAGTGAAAAACACATGTTGTATAGGTATGTAAATTTGTTTACTGCACCTAATATAATGAAAATTAGGAAAATTAAGAATTTTTTTTTTTTTTAAATTATTATTTTTATTTTATTTATTTTTTTTTTTTTTTTTTTTTTTTTTAATTATTTTTAGTAGTATAGAGGGTGGTATCATTTTGACTCCCTCTATACTACTTTTTTTTTAATTTTTTTTAATTATTTTATAATGGTGCTGTAACATTTCCTCCGACTTTATTTCCAAGTTTTACCCTAAATTTATCCCAATCAGTACACTCAATTTTTGGCATGGTGGCGCGCGCCTTGATCCTTATATCATTTTTTAATTCTTCATATCTCCCCATTTCTTCCACCACGGATTCAAACTCTAAATTTGATATTTTCTTATCGGCCAACGCTTTGGACACCATAACGTCGATGCTATTTTTCTTAGACCTAGCGAGAACGGATATTCTATCATGTTTTCTACTTTTTTTTCTCGAGTTTTCCACCCGCCGCCCTAATTACCATACAAAGTGTTCAGATAAAACGGTAATCCACTCAAAACCCCCTGCAAGTGGAATCATTACAATTGTAGATAGCGTTGCAGCAGTCCCCGCCCCACACAACACAGACACTTGCCAGAACCGTACTAGATGCTTCAGCTATGTTTGCCGCGCGCCTATATTTATTAGAGTGTCTTTTTCTATTTGCACATTCTCTAACTAAAATATCCTGCATAGCGACGATATTATTCAACCTAAAATCTGAACTTTTTTCGTTAATTGAATACAGTGTTGGTGAGATGAATACAGTGTTGGTGGAGTGGTATTGAGAGTTGGATACAGTGTTGGTGGATCGGTATTGACAATTGGAAGCGGTGATTCGTTCATAGTTAAATTTATTTCAATATATTAGTATTTACACAATAAGTTCAATTAACAATGAGACAATAGTGGAAGAACTCTCTGAGTCACCGATTTTCGTAACAAAGTTAATAACACTACCTTGGGAAAGTCTTAATTCGATCATCACCGGAGAACGAAACCACCGTCGAACTATCTCCAGAGATTTTAGTGACTCCCAACCCCCCGTTCTTCCCCACTACTACAATATTTATCGCGACGCGCCCACAGGTTTACCATTAGCATTACCGAGCAGACCGCCATTTGGATAACTTCACCTGCAGCTGTCATAGTGTATCCCCCATATTTATTACTCGCTTTGGCACCGAACGAATATTCATAGTGCCCCACAACCCAATGGGCCCCGCTCTCAGCCAAACTGTTATGACACGTTTTGGTGTTTTCATTGTTTTCACTATTCCGGCAAGAGCATTGTTTGCGTTATATGCCTCAGTACGAATCTCATAAGAGGCCTCCTCAAGAGCTTTGGTCGCGGCTATACGATCATGTTTCAAGTTTATCGGTTATCTTTTCATCTAGTTCAGTAAGTGTCGCTTCTCTGTTGATAGAGTCCTCTGAGCGCAACACCTCATAAGCCTTCGTAAGGTCCGCCTGGTGGCCTTCTAAGGCTTTATCAATACCCGACCGGGTCTCTTTTTGAAATTCGGTTATTTTTTCATCTAGTTAGTAAGTGTCGCTTCTCTGTTGATAGAGTCCTCTAAGAGCAACACCTATAACCTCCTTAATATCCGCCTGGTGGTCTTCTAGGGCTTTATCAATACCCGTTCGGACTCCATCAAGATCAAACCGGGTCTCTTTTTTAAATTCGGTTATTTTTTCATATAGGTCAGTAAGTGCCGCTTCTCTGTTGAGAGAGTCCTCTGAGCGTAACGCCCCATAAGCCTCCGCAATGGCCTCTTTGTGGTCTTCTCGGACCCCCTCAACCCAGACCTGGTCTCTTTTATAAATTCGGCTATTTTTGCCGTCTAGTTCGGTAAGTGTCGCTTCTTTGCTGTGAGAGTTCTCTAAGCGCAACGCATCATAAGCCTCCGCAATGGCCTCTGCAAGGTTAGACTGGTGGTCTTCTCGGACTTTATCAATACCCGACCGGGTCTCTTTTCGAAATTTGTTTATTTTTTTATCTAGTTCAGTAAGTGCGCTTCTCTGATGAGAGAGTCCTCTGAGCGCAACACCTCATAAGCCTTCGTAAGGTCCGCCTGGTGGTCTTCTCGTGCTTTCTCAATACCCGACGTGGCCTCATTTCGAAAATCGATTATTTTCCCGTCTAATTCAGCAAGTGTAGCTTCTTTGCTGAGAGAGTCTTCTAAGCGCAACACCCCATAAACCTCCGTAATGTCAGTCTGGCGGTCTTCTCGGGCTTTATCAATCCCCAACGGGCCTCTTTTCTAAATTTGTTTATTTTTTTACCTAGTTCGTTTAGTTCCGTATGCGTTTCTTCACGACTTTGTGTATTCACAGCCAGGGCATATTCTCTAAGTTGTGATAGTAGACTCTTGTGAATCTCGTCCGTGGCCCTCGATATAGTTCTATTAATCAAGGCCTTTGTTTTTGGGTAAGTTAAAAAAGTCGCCCTCTGTCGGGGATGAATCCCCCTTCTGCAGGTTCCAAATTATTTGAATTTGTCACCCAATCGGAAGAACTACCTGGTCCTATATACTCATAATGTTGATAATATATATTTACGAACATGCGTTTAATTCTAATTTTCTTAAAATTAATTAATTTGAAATTTCTAGGACGACCGAAATCGGGTAATCGTTCTTCAACTCTCGCCCTTTATCATCAAGATATAAATCTTCAACTCGTGGATGTGTCCCGATTCCAAAAACTTTCATCTCTGGGTGTGGGAAGTCTAACGTTACAGTCTCGCCATAGAAACAATCGCTGGCGGGCACAGTTTTCAGTAATGTGCTGGGGGATCCGTCTATCGTGTTGTACGATGTGTTCACCCGATCCAGGTGCACCCTGAGAGTTTTCGTGACGGCGAAGTTTACTGGGGTATCGCCGCGGTGCACTCCCATGGGGAAGACAAACATCAACGGGGTACTAAACCCTTCATCCTCGTCGTAAGGGGGTGCAAATTTAAATCCTAACATTGAGGCCAACCCCCGGGAGATCTCTAATTTTTTATCAACGGACAATGTCGCAATCCCCGTGGCTTTTGAGACTGTGAGTGACATTATCAGGCATATTCGTCGCGATTAAAGCTTGGAGATCTCGAAACCCAAAGGCCAGGAAGTAATGAGACACTTGATTCCGAATGCGTCTCTCTACTTCTGCATGACTATCGGCGTCCTCTAGATCTAAAAGGATCTAAGGGTTCTGATATACTCGTACGTATTGAGGTTTTTCCACCCGACCGTGAAGGTGATTGATCTAAGGCCTACGGCGTTTTCCGCAGCAGTTGTCTATTAATTTTTGAAGTTCACAACTCCCTTTTTGAACATTAGTTATAGTAGCAAACATAATAATATCTTTCAATGGATACCAAAGCATTTAGCTTTAACTCTAATGTAAAGTACGCGGTCGGAGGTAAATACACACAAAAAGACGTTGTTAACCGCCTTGTACACCCAACGTAACGGTTAGACCGGACAGTGGCTTTGCACCAACTTCCCTAACATCTTTGAACAATATAGGTTGCCCAAGATTTATACGATGGAGGTGGTAAACGGCTGGAAAGCAACACCGATGCAGTTTTGGCAGAACCAAATAAATTTCGCTGTATGGTGCGCAACAGCCGGGTGTGGAGTTTCATATAAAGACCATCTGACATCCAAGAATGTCATGCTCCGAAGTGTCTACAACTTTCACGTGTATTATACTATTAGGAGGATTCTCAAAGAACTAGGTATTTCACTACCTCAAGACGACGCCTGGGATCCCATTTCCAACACATATAACCGTATGGCCTTTTGAAAGACTGTGTAACGAATTTTACGTTTCAAAAGACGCGGACTGGAGACAGAAAAGCATTTTCCTACCAGCACCGGCCTCGGGACGTTTCTCATTCACGGCCAGTCCGGGAATTGGACACAGACTGATTTTAGACGATCACTCCGGTGACCACATCGTCAGTCGGAACGCCGGGAATTTTGACCCCGCGACTATTGACTTTCGGGACGGAAGTGTCTGGAGGTCGACACTGTGGAGTGTTTTCTTGTAAAATGTTACCTCCGAAACTGGCTCACGTCGATTACATACAGCAGGCTGCTGAGGTTCAGAACGCGTGGGGTACATTTTTAAGTTAGATACGGGTCTAGGGTTCACGCAGGCCGGGGTTACTCGCGTCAACGACTCCATTCGCACGTACGTTCTGGGCCATTCTCGGCGCACAGAAGCAAACTCGCAGTTCTATACTGGGCATGGGAAACAGCGTTTGATGCACAAAAACAATTTTTGGCACTTGTAGAGGACGCCATCTCAGCTAGGGTGGACCTGGAGAAGGCGATCCAGAATTATCAAGCGTTTTGCAGAATGCCAGCACCCCAGTAGACTATGTATTTGGAATAGGTCTTTATATGGCGCCGAGCAATATGATACTACGAGACGACCCGGTTGACGGTTACAATAATCATATCGTAATCGCCACCGCCAATCAAAAAATCGGCCACAACGGTAACGTGAACACGGATATCATCAAGCGCACCCCCAACAGTGGAACCGATTTCATAAAACACAAAATGGATACACCTCCCCAATTCGTAAATCGAACCCAGTACCCCAATTCGTAAATTGGATGCACCATCGAGTTCCATCAACAGACCAAATCGCGATTGGAGAAACACCAATCATCAACAATGTTGAAATTGGAAGCACAACACACGAGGAGGAGAAATTGGGTCTCGTCATCGCCCTCGTGGGCGATCGGGATTATTTACGCTTTGGTTGTAGGAACTCTCTGACAGAGAATAATAGGAGACCGGCGATTGCCACGATTAAAGCCCAGGTATTTTTGGCTAGCCATCCGGCCGTTTTTGATAATATAGATAGCAAGTAAGAAACGATACTTCCGATCAGTCCAGGTAGTGCGGCAGCCGCCTTTCCAGCTAATTTAGCTAGAAGGACTGGCGAGGGCTTTTAGTTGTTTTTTTATCCACTCCTTGGCTCACCGGATGGAGCGGGTGCTGGTGCTGGTGCTGGAGCGGGTGGTGGCGCCGCACCACCAGTGAAAGTTTAGAAACTATGGTCGATATAGTCATGCCGATAGCAACGAGGATGCTTGCTATCGTGACGCCCTCTCTCTGAACAGAGTGCGAAGACGCTCACCGAGTGTCGTCTCCTCGTGCAGGACCCTCGAGATTGATTCGCGGATCCGACTTATTTGTGTGCGGAGAGCCTCACGGTTAGCCGAGGCGGCCTCCAAGCGAGCTTCTCTTTCATCCCGCAAAGACCGCAGGAGTTTGTTGATCCGCTCGGTAGATTCTCTATCGTCACCGGCTTCCTCAGTTTTCTTTCTTCTAGCGCGATATGTTCATCCAGCGCCGTGAGTTTGGAGAGTTAAGGACCAGTTCACCCCGGACCGTTTGTAGAGCCTTATCGAGTCCACGGAGTTCTCGAAGAGGTAACGGTGGGTCATCGTTGAGTATTTTTCCCAATTGTGATTGCAGCTGAACGTGGTTCCATCGTGTTAATAACGTCGGTGGCTATTTGAGGGACCTCTCTGAGCTCGACCGTTTCTATCGCGGTGGCCGTCTTCGCTATAGTTTCGTCGGTAGACTTTAGGGCTCTACAGCGCGGGCCGGTATAATTGTTTTACCCCTCTTCCAATCCGTGAAATCCTAGTTCGTCCCTTACGAATCGGCCACCGCCCGGGTTTCCGGCAATGGTGCTAATCGCTAGGGGTTTACCGGTCCTCGTGTTGACTATTGGGAGATTTGATGCTGCTTTTAGTCGCAATCTACCGTTCATATCAAATTTGAACTTGGAGTTGTCGCGACCGACAGAGGGGACCAGACCTTTTTCTGCCAAACTGTTGTAGTAGTCGTTTACAGCTCCCTCGAGTAATTCCCGACTTTGACTAGTAGTAGCGCCATCCAATTGTGATTGGATTGGAACTGGAGTTTCTATGGTGGGTGTCGTGAGGGAATCCTCGAAATTATCATCACCATCGAGGTAATCGTCTTTGCCGATTTCATCATTTCAACATCGTAATCAGCCATATTTATAATTTTCTTAAAATTAATTATGTATTAAAGACAAAACCATACGGGTTTAATAGTTTCAATAATTTTGAAAAAATTAATTATGTCTTCGAGTCAATACGGTCGCAAAACTCAATCCATACCGCAGACTGCGTGAGCCCCTAGGGGCAAAAGGCGAGAGACAGAGTGTCGTTATTACGAACAACCCATCGACGATCGACCAGAACCAGCAGCTCTTAGTCCGCTTCCCCCAACCTCGGAGCTAAACGACGTCATTGTGCCGGGTACTGTTCGCCTCGCTTTCACTATTTCGCTAACGTCGACGGACGCGGACCGAACCGTCGTTCAGAACCTGGGTCGCGCCATCGTCAAGAAGACCATGATAAAGATTTCTGGTAATGAGGTGATGTCGATCGACGACAGCGAGTCTACCATTGCTATCAGGACCTGTGGAAGACGTCACACGAGCTTGAAAACGCTGTCTATCAAGGTATTGACACCAGCAAAAATAAGAACGTAACCAAACTTAGAATCGGGGCTGCTAACAAGGTAGATAACAACGCTTAGTGACAACGCGGTTCGTCGGGCGCTTACGGCAACCGCTTCTACATCCCGCTCGACTTTGAGTTGCTGGAGAGTCACATGCCCTACTATCAGAGTGCTTTGGCTGACCGCCTCGAATACGAACTAACGTTCAACGACTACGGCCGAGTTCATCATAGCAGCGACATGTTATCGACGTATTCGATCGATAATGTTTCGCTGGAGTACGACATGGTCACGATGCCCGAACTAGCACGATTGATCAGAACCAGTACGCCGGGCGCGTTGCCATACTTTACGCCGAGTTCTTCGCCATCGCAAGATGCCGAAAAACAAAAGCGACACATTGTGGAATATTAACGTCAACGTACCGCCCGCTCGATGAAAGGTATACTGATGTTGTTCGAGGATGCTCGGTTCGCGTTCGGTGCTAGAAAAACCGACAGATTCTATAACCCAAAATCACGAAGGTAGAGTGACGATCGAGGGAGTCCCCAATCAACTCTTACAGCGCGGTCTTCGCGCGCACCAGCAGTGGGATGAAGTAAGAAAGCAGTTTGCTGCCGGATCTAAGCGCTCTCCGGAGGTTGCAGCAGTTGCTAAAGACCTGCATCTCTCGGCCGTCTCCCTCGCGGAGTTCCTGAATACCAAATACGCGTTATGGATAGACATGCGAGCCAGCGACGATGACCAAATACACGGTAGCGGACGCCAAGTTGAGAACGCTAGTGAGGGTGTGACGATCCAGATAACCAAAGAGGCGGACGGAGCCGGGCCATTGAACGTGTACTTATATATAATTACAGACGCACAACTCAACATCGAAGATGGTCGATACGTATCAGCGATCTACTAAATCTAACGATTTATTAATACATAATTTTGAAAAAATTAAGAAATCATCTAACGATTTATTAATACATAATTTTGAAAAAATTAAGAAATCTAGCAATCAATACCAATTCACGATTGGAGATGCTCACTCTGCCATAATATGTGGGCAGACAGGATGTGGAAAAACGGTTTTCATCCTCAACTTACTCGAGGGATCCTACCGCGATGCTTTCGTCACATTGTGATCCTATGTCCCACTGTGCGACACAAAACGATACTTATCAGCGGTGCCCGTGGATATGGACCGACCCTGAGGTATACGTTATTGACCCCGGTGATAGGCTTCACGATTGGTTGCGTGGTTTATACCAAATATTTCAGGGCGAGCCCACCCTATAACGTGATTGACGATTGCTCAGCCAAGGCGGGCGATGACCAAAAAGAAGGACATGCTCTCCGAGCTCGCATTTTCTGGCCGCCATGCGAGGCAAAGCGTATGGATATCCACTCAAAAATACAACGCCGTCCTCAAGGATCTGCGCGAGCAAACGAAATGGGTCGCCCTCTTTCACTGCAAGGACCGAGACTCATTCGATGACTGTCTTCGAGAGAATGACGTTATCCCACGCGCGAGGATGCGCCTGGAGGTTCGACAGATACTTTCGAAAACTAAGCACGCCAAGCTTCTGCTAAAGACTGATCAACCAATGCTTATAAAGTTATCAACTAAATCTAACGATTTTGAAAAAATTAGGAAAATTAGGAAAATTGCAAAAGTAATTAAGCTATTGCAATGCTTAGCAATTGCTGAACAAATGCTGAATATGCTGAATAATGCTGAATAATGCTGCAACAAATGTGAATAATGCTGAACCAATGCTGAACAAATATCTGAACAATGGTTAACAATTTGGTGCTCCGCTGCGAGCTTTGTTGCGAGCATAATGGTGATCATAGTATCGGGTGGTTGCGCATTTATTATTTTTGAAAAAATTAAATAAATATGTTAAAGTGATGAGAGTTGTTAGAATAGTTAAATTACTAATTTTGAAAAAATTAAGAAAAATGAACTGCGACGAACTCTCGATCAGCTAATAGAAGAAACCTCAACTCCGATGCCAACAATAATGATCGACAGAGCAATCGGGATCTGGGTTGAGTGCAAGACTCGAATGAATTGAAAATGCGGCGCGACGAGAGCGGCTAGCTGCGCTGGTTGCTGGGGACAATCGGAGCATTATCTCGGTAGGCGTCTCTCAGTTTTTCAGGTGGATAAGATGTCAGATGCGGAGATCGATAAAATGTATGCGCGATACGAATCCAAATTGGGAGCAGAGATGACAAAAACTCTTGGATCGGCGGCTATTCATTTGTACGCTACCGCCGTTAGTAGACTTCTCCCTATACCAAACACCGAAGGGTTGATTCACGATCTAGAGACTGACCTTTTATAGGACACACTCTTAGAAACGGCATGCTGCTCAATTTATCACAAGTTTGGAATGTACTTAGCTCCACTAACAACCGCGTTGACCACGGGTAAACACTGTCAATTTGGAACATATAAGCCACGAACTATAAGCTCTAATATTAATTTTGAAAATGATGACACAGACACCCACGAGAGTGAGGAGTTGAACCAGATTGCTCCAACACAATCGAACCAGAGTGTTTACTCCGCCACTGGATGACATACCGCATATAAAAAATCCCAAAAGACAGGCAAGCTGGGCGGGCGGCGGCTGCCACCCGAAAAGTTAAACAAGATAAAATACTCGCCGAGCTTCGAGAGGCTAAACTCCAATCGAGATTGGGGACGGAGACAGCAAAACATCTGAATACAGAGTTGAGTACAACAACACCCCCAATTCACGAATTGGAAGCACACTCAAATTCAAAGAATTTGTCACCCAATACCAACTACCGTTGGAGTTGGGCGAATCCGATTGAACCCAAATTCGTGAATTGGAGTTGGGTTGTTGGTGGTGGTCTGGCAGTTGTTGGTGCCCTGTGCGTTTGGAAATACCCCAAAAAACAACCAGCCAGTGTTCAGAAGAAAGTTACGAAACACCAATCATCAACAATGTTGAATTTGGATGCGCCCCATTTAAACATTGATCGCGACCCATTTTATATGCAATAATTATAACAATGGCTGAAACAAGATGGTAAAATGTTAGTGAATGCGCTTTATCACGCCGTGGTGATATCGGGTTTCAGTATCGGGTATGCTCGACTATCAAAGATGGCCCTAGGAGGAACCGCTCCCAAATTGGACTTTACTGTGAGAGACGTAGGGCTCGCGACCTTAGATGTAGCGGCCGCAGTTTGGACCCGAGATTATCTAGTTAAAGCTGGAATTCTACCAGTTAATATATGGAAATAAATGGCTTCAATCGCAGTAATAGTAGGTGGTGCGCTTGTAAACGCATTGGCGTTCAGCGGTAGCAACTTTATATTCTCTAAAATGAAAAGCTCGAACGTGGATGAGGAGCGTAAGCGTCATGATTTAGCTGTAGAACAACTCAATAGCGCAAAGGAAGCATGGTCGAAAAAACGAACCGCCCATCTGGACTGGGTCAATGAAGAGCTTCGCCGCGAAAATCACGCCGCGCAAACTTTTCAGAAACGTTGAAGAAGCCAACCGCGAGTACGCGCTGGCATATCCGCACAAAAGTCTCGATCCAATGGATCCCGAGCCCCAACTTTCAGATTTCTATGTACCGTCAGAGCCCCAAAAGGACCGCGAGATCGCGTTCATCATCGTGGGAATGGGTGTGTGGGTCTCGCCGGCTATTATTCAATCGAGATTTTAAATTAATTAATTAAAACAATTTTTTTTTATAAAAATATATATATAGAACGATGTTAGTTGACGAACTTTATAACGCTATGATTGATGTAGGCTACACTGCCCAAAAACATCGTTTACCTGGTGCAAAGAGTATGATTCGTCTGGCCCGAGATTGTCTCGAGGACGAAAAAGCGGCCACCCTTTTCGCAAAGCGGATGTTAGATTCCTCCACCAATCCTGGGAGATTGGATGAATTAGATTCCCCTCTCCTGTTCCAACCCAAACGCGATTGGGGCTGCAGCGACAATCGCAATTGTACTTCCAACAAAGGTTTATTATTAACGACGCAGTTACCGGACGAACTGGCGAGGGCATGTTGGAGATTGTCCGATATATTAGAATACTTCGCATACGATGAACACGCGCAAACTTGATACCAAACTAACGCGCAAGCTGTCGAATACATACTATAGTCCACGCGGCTACTGGAAGGGACTCGCGGCCATCAAGAACCTCGCGGCGGCGACCAAGGTTTCAGAAAACGCTGTCAAGGAATGGCTCAAGAAGCAGGCCATCTGGCAGATCTATTTACCCGCGCCTCACAATATTCCGCGCCCGAAATTCGACGTGCCGGTGCCGAACCAAGTTCACCAAGCGGATCTCCTGTTTCTCCCTCACGATCGCGTCGGTCGCAAAACGTACAAGTACGCACTGACAATCGTTGACGTAGCGAGTCGTTACAAGGGGGCTGAGCCGTTGGCCACTAAAGAGTCTAAGGAAGTGGCCGAGGCTCTTTCCCGAATATATAAGAGGAGTCCTCTCAAATGGCCGAATCTTCTCCAGGTCGATCCGGCCGCGAGTTCATGGGCGCGGTCTCTCATCTATTGTCTAAGCATAAAGTTTCTATCAGACGCGGCGCGTCAACATCCACCGGGACCAGGGGATCGTGGAACGCTTCAATCGAACCCTGGCTGAGAGACTGTTCGGACACCAATACGCTAAAAGAACTTGTAGACCCTCATTCGCGATCGACCGAGTGGTGGCCAGACTGCCCGCCGTGGTCTCCACACTGAACGGAGAGGTGACCAGATTGATAGGTAAGAAGCCTGTAGATGCTATCAAGTTTAAAGGGTGACGAGCAAGCCCTCTGCCTCTCGCGCGGGCGACCAGTTGGTTTAGAGGAGCAGCGACTTCCATCAGATATTGACGTCCGGTACCTCTATCAACCGGGAGGAGCTCGAAGGTGGCAGCCGCCGCGCGACTGATCCGTGTGGTCAATGAATGTATATCATCTGGATCGCTCTATTACAAACCTGATGAGCCCGTGCTCTATTATTTGACTGATGGTCCATCTCGCGGTTTTGTTCGCGAAGAACTTCTTATGGTGCCTTCTGACACCCAGCTACCCCCGGATCGTAAGATTCTTTAGAGATGTTCGGTATGTATTCCGTCTGGTAGCACGCGTCTTTTATCGTAGTACGCCGAGAGTCCTAATTTTTTTTGACAGTACGTTTTCATAACACCGTCTTTCATTTTAAATCCTCTATTTTGCGCTACATCTATAATGTGTTTTCCATCTTCTGTAGTTTCACTTAGTACTCGTTTATATCTATCCCAATTTAAATTGTTAGTTCTCTTGGACATTCCTTTCGCAGAGTTTTTATTAATTTTAATTTGTTCCAAATTATCTTTAGTGAAATTAATTTTTTCTACGAAATAACACTTACTAGATAACGCTATCGCCCTATCCCCGCTAAATTCCATTTTGAAAAGTCCGGGTTCTCTTTCGCTCCATTTATCCCAAGCCAACCTATTTATTTTTTTTCTTTTTCAAACTCGTCTAGTAAGTTAGGTCTAATCAATTCCTCTATCGTTTTTCCACTAACTCCTATATACATACTATCTGTATCCATCTGTATTAATTCAAAGTCTTCTCTTTTTATGTATTTATCTAGAAATTCGTAGTAAAATTCCAACATTCTCAATTTAGCTAGTTGATAAACCGCTATTCCACAATGGAATGGTCTCTTTAGCGCACACCTGGGTTTTCTTGAAGATATTTCGTACGCATATCCTATCTCTTCCAAATCATCAAAGAATGCAGATCTTAACGCTTTGTCAACACAGTTTTCGTCTTGTGTATATGTCGTATTTAAATGTCTCTCCGTTGCCTCTATCATTTTTCCACAACACGAATTGCCTAATAATTTCATTATATCCGCTACTGGTTTCTTATTTGGTTCTACATCGCCTGTTCGTCTTGCGGCTGTAACTTCTTTTGCGAACCATTCGAAGGGTTTTACCACTAATATAATCTATAACACGATGAACTCCGTTATTTCTAGGCCGTGTTTTAAATACCATTTCAACAGTGGCGCGTACAGCAATACTTTAGTGGCGGTCATAGATCCCACCTTTAATTTTCTTCCATTTCCTCTAGTTCTTCCAGTATCTTCCAAATATTTTAACATGTGTGTGGGAACTTCATCAACCTCTACTTCTCTGTTTAAAATATTGGGGACATTTCAGAAAACTTATGTTTTAAGTTGTGTGGAACTTCTATATCCACCTCCACAAACCCAAAACCAGTCTCCAGATAAAACTCTTACAAAACTTTTTAATAAATTTAGGGTATGTGGGGGTATCTATATGGTGTATAGTTTCTCTCCCACACGGCATCTCTTTATTTAACGTAGATAAATATAACGCGTTTGCATCGTACCCAAAACAGCCTTGCAAGGTTTGTTACTTTCATTTGATCTAATATTGGAAACACCGGCTTCTGCATAGCGTGTAAATACTATTGATGGACCACCAACTAGAGCGTCCTTCATCATTTCGTATGTTTCTTCTTTTGGTGCATATAGAGCATCCTCCGGTATAATCGTCTTTGAAGATTTTTGTTCTTTAATGGTTCCTCTCAATAAATATTGTATAGCTACTCCAGGTAGTGTTACCGCATCTTTGAAAATATCCACACCTCTGTGTTTATAAAATTCACACATTTTTTCCACCGCTTCTAGGAACGGTGCTACATCTAAATCGTTATAATATTTCAACCAATCTCTGAAAGTTTTTCATATTATTTTCTTCGAAAATTCTACGACATTTACTTAATTCTGTTTCATCTATTAACATTTTCCCAGATAGTTTGGAATACCAATTCTCTATATCCGGTAGTCCTGGGTAATCCAGTTTGTCTGGAGAATCGAACCACTCATAAGGAAAGAAAGATTTCTGTCCTTTGCAGTCGTAGGCTTTTATCCAACTATCATAACTTACACCAGGTCCTAGATAAAGTATTACATCAAGAAATCTAAATTCTGGAGTAAATAGAAATATTGTTGAGTTTGCACGTTTTTCCGACCATTACTTTCTTTGTTGTTGATGTCAGTTCGCCTACTAGGTATTTCTTTATTAAGTTTATATCGTACTTACTGCTGTTAAAACCTATAAACCGGTACTTGCTCTATCCACTGTTCGATCTTGGCGATTTGGTTTTTACGTAAATATTCCGTATTAAAACTTATATCTTGACCACACTTCTTCTCTTATAGCTTTTCCCCTGACTTTCAAATCTTCTACGAATTTTTTCTATAAGTTTTGCGGGATCTTTATCACAAATATGAGTTACTGTTCCTGAGAAATTATCTCCTATACTAACGCTTGCCGGAACGTGCTCAGCTTCGTACTCTAAACTATTACCGGTAGTTTCAACTTCTGGCTGGAGATACGCCTCAAAATCGTATACTATCTGATATGGATAAAAGAGTAGTGTCACAACCGATCTTTATATCTTTACCCGTTCTTTGGAATTCGCATTCCCACATAACTACTAGGTTGAATTCTTTGCTTTTTTCTAATAACTTTATCTCTTCTCATTGTGGATGCGCGTTCTTCCTTTTTTATGCTTTGCATGAATCTCACACCCGTGCCAGTAACAGCCGTGATATTGATATACGGTATTGGTTTCTGGACAGTATCCATCTACCGGAGCTCCTAAAATCCATCTTTCACCTCCGTGTCCGCACTGTTCGTGGTGAATGTGAATTCCCTCCCGCTTTTCCACAGAATACATCCAATCGATCGCCCCATAACTGTTAGAACCTTTTGGGTAAAACGCTTTCTCGAACGACGAACGCGGGCGCTCTAAATAATTACCATCACATACTATTTTTGTCTCACCTTTCATACATTTTGGTCCGTGTCTCTTCATATTACTCGCTTTCGTGAATTTCTGTTTGCAATTATCGCAGGCGTAAATTTTTAGATAGGTTTTAAGGTTTTTTATCAGAAATGCGTGATTATTAAACAGTCCTATTGTCATTGGTTTATTACCTATTGCCTTATAGTGTGCTGGTACCTTTTTCAACCACCATACATTACATTCGGTGGGTTGATATACTTCTATACCGATTTTAAAAAACTCTTCAACCTTTTTCAGATCTGAAAAAGAATTGGTGAAACCACATTACTACCAAAATATTGCTTACTAAGTTCTTTCGCCTTTCTGTACATCTGTCGGGTCTTTTATCTGTCATATGCATAGCTAGACACCTGAACAGACAAAGGTCGTCATTATACTTATCTAAAGAATACATACCTTTTTTATTCTTCAGCCATTCTGGAAGTTCTCCTCCTGCCGCTTCTTTGGATTGTAGTCCCAAATCTATTCCCCTACTACCCTGTATTAGCTTTACGAAAACCTCTACCCATCTTACAAACTTCCACTTTGTATTTGGTCTGTCTATTTTATCGGACATTATTCGTGTTTGCTCCTTATCTGACAGCCATTTTTTAACGGTTTTCATTGATGATAGTGGTTCGCTACCACCGAGATTTTTGTGAAATATTATAGTTTTTAGGTTTTCCATTTTTAATTTCCTCCATATGTTCTAGCTTGTAAGAATATGAATATCTCAAATAAAAATTGGTTGTTAGATACGGAGCGAGTTTATCGGACATGCGTTTCAGACTCGTTAATGTTAATGTTTTTTACGAAAGGATAATGTAACTACCCGTCTTCCATTTTCTACCTTTTCCAATGTTTCATCGTGAGCCCCCAATATTTCTTCACCTTTTTCCACTATCGCGCTAACGATAGATTTTTTCTTATTATTATTTTGGCGTCTAATTTGGGACAAATTATTTGTGCTTGAAGGTTTGATTACACTAGCCCTTAACCCCGCAATACTTTCTTTTTGAATTCTGTTACCAACTTCCTCCGCTTTGGATATATCATTATTATGCCCCAAACTTTTATACGTTCGCGGTAAACCGCTTCATAAACAACCTCATTTCTTTGTGGCATTTATCAGCTTTGTACAACCCCTAACTCTCACCGTTTACTATAAGTAATCCCTAGAGATTCGGCTTCTTCTCTTCTCAAACTTTCTATTTCTGCTCTAGTTTCTGACGTTATCATACTGTAAACGCCTCTTCTTTGTGCATATACTTTGTCACCCCCTAACTCTAACCGTAACTATAAGAATCCCTAGAGTTCGGCTCTTCTCAAACTTTCATTTCGGCTCTAGTTTCTGACTTATCATTATTTTCTGTCTTTTGATACCTATAAATTTATCTGTCAATTGGTCTTGAAAAC
Source organism: Conchocele bisecta (assembly GCA_029237695.1). Classification (NCBI taxonomy): domain Eukaryota; kingdom Metazoa; phylum Mollusca; class Bivalvia; order Lucinida; family Thyasiridae; genus Conchocele; species Conchocele bisecta. Next base: position 110,358,243 of record CM055268.1, read on the forward strand.
ATTAGTCACTTCTAATTGAATATAAACATAAACATACATATAATGGAGTGTGAGACTTGTTGTAAGACGTTTACGCGTAAAGACTATCTACGAAGGCATCTAGCGAGACGTAGAAAGTTTCCTTGTGTCCCCCCGCAATTTCAATGCCCCAGATGCCCTTGTAAATTCGTTAGTGCCCAAACTCTTTGTAGACATAAGCAACTACGCTGCCCTGTGGCTACAGGTGAACGTGGTAGACTAGAGCTGGTAGAATTAATTGCTGATCTACGGAATCAATTAGCTATATCGGAGGAGGAAAATATGGTGTTGGAATATGACTATTGCGCGAGGACGCATTTAAATCAGAAACTTATTAGAATAAATTCATAAATTGGTGTCAAAAATAAATCCTTTTTAAGACTATTGTTTTATCTGGTCAATTGGACGTGAAAAAAAACATGATGTATTTATGACACCAATTTTGAATATTTCGTGGTTGGTGGGAGACAATTTCATCGTTAACTATTTTTTTGATTTTTTGGGGGTGGTGGAGTAGTATAGAGGGTGGAGAAATGATGCCACCGTTAGGTGGTATCATTTTGACTCCCTCTATACTACTACTTATTACACAGCAGATTGATACACAAAGCGTTTACACAATTTGGATCATGGCATGCCCCTCGGACCCTCCTAGACAATTCGCGGCGACAGCGCTCAATGCGCACCCCCCCCCCCCCTCAGCAAGATCCTGGTTATGCGCCTGCACATACGCCAGTCACATTAGACATAGCACTATGGCTTTACTACCGTTACATAGCAAAGTAAATAATAAATGATAAAAGTCAGATGATGAAAAATAGAAGTTAAACATGATATAGAGACATGGCATATTAGTCTACAGTCACATATGAGTAAATATGTATACATATTTGTTTTCTCCGTGTCTCAAGTCGACGGCCTGTTACGAGTGTTACCGAGAAAGTCTGGGTACGAAACCGTCTGGGTACGAAAGAAACCACACTCATCCAAAAATGATATATCCCCAATTTAATGATATACTGGATTAAAATAATTGGTGGGTGCTTTGCAAGCAACATTGGCATTTATGGAGCATATAACAAACGTACAACACTCGTATAAACTTGACCAGTATGGGTAAAACACAAATGTAAAATGTTAGTTTTTTGTTCCGCAGCTCGTCTTTCTCTTCAAATTGCCCAGGTCTGGCGTAAAACGCTGTGACCAATCAAGACGGGAATAATTTCGTGCAACCAATCAGCAACGACATCAAATCCCGGAAGTGGATAATTCTATAAACACGGAAGAAATCCAGTCACGTGAAATCTAAAAATAAATACAGGGCTTCCCCGTTACAATGTACCTAAAACACGTAAAGTGATGAAATCATAATTATTAACGTATATTAACGTAAAGTGGCACAAAGTCGATGTTCCACGACATAAAGCGAGATAAGTTGCTAAAACTGGCAAAAAGTACGGTCTGTTTCTCGTTTTGCCGACGAACTTTTGGTTCTCAATTAAATCTCAGAAATATCTAATGGTATGTACGTTTTCATCAATAACAAAAAGTCACCCTCCCCAACAAAGAGGTAAAGTGAGAAAATGAGGGTCTCAAAAATGGAAATTGACTCCAAAACCTGGCTAGATAGTTTGGAAATGATGTAAACGAAGAAAACAAAAGTTAGTTTTTGAAAATCGGTCTACAATTAAAAAAACATTTAAAATAAATTTATTTTAGTTCTACATTATTTTAAATTACAATAGGATTTTTTTTCGCAATAAAATCAATAGTTGATGGAGAGGGTGAGTTTGGGGAGGGTGAGTTTTTGTTATGGATGAAAAACTACTTACAATTAAATATGTTTTAGATTTAATATGTTTAATTAAGTTCGTCGGCAGAAAAACGTAGAACAAACAGTAGTGTTATCGACTATCAAATCACAAACTCGAGACCATATACACTATACACATACATAGCTCTGTTATTAGATAGCCTAACTTTAATTTTAAAATTCCTGGTTAATGAAAAAAATAATTAAGTAACAGATCTTTAATGGCTAAAATGTTATAAATGTTTGAAATTGTTAATTATCTGAAGTATGGACATATACTACTGTTACTTCATGGTCATTCGGGAAACAGTCAAACCTATTACCCCGAGGTGCGGTGGACGACCCGAAGTAATATTGCTCAAGGCCGAGGGCAATAATGCACCAGGTCGTCCACATCACCGAAGGGCAATATGTGTTGACTGTTCCCTGAATGACCATAACATAACCGTTTTATTAATGAACATGTAAACAGTGCATGTGACGCCAGGGGCGGATCTAGAGGAGGGGGTCGGGAGGGGGGGGGAGGGGTTGTAACCCCCCGTTCAGCCATGGGTCCCGGAGTTTAGGCCTACATAGATCACAGTTTACCACCAGTTGGAGTCTTAATTTAAATGCCGTAACATACAGGATCGAACGTGTATTTCGAAGAGCTCAAAATAGGACAATTAACCCCCTATTTGCGAACGGTAACTCTTGCAATTACTCCCGTACCGTACGGTACGGGAGTAGATTGCAAGAGTTACCTTCGCAATTAGACAACCACCCCCCATCCCGTTCCCCAAATGCTGGATCCGCCCTTGGACGCAATGAACGTAAATTTTGCGTGGGGCGCATCGACTGCTGATCTAAATTACATTAAATTGTACTTTTAAATTTAGAACTGGTGGAATAGTGACAATATTATACACATATTTAATTCCTATAACGAACATTTTGTGCCTACTGGATGGGCATGTACCTTTAACACGAGTAATCTATGTCACAAGCATAATATAATATTCTTGTTCAGAAAAAGATTGGTACTATTTTTATTGGCGTGCAACCATTTGTATAGCCCCCTCCAACATTAAAGCATATGTAACATTAAGCCAATCTTATCCTATTCTCGGCACATATAGCAGTTCAAATTTGGCGAGAAACGGCCAGTTCTGCTATAGCTAGTGAAATCGAGTCTGACTTTATTGGAGGAGTTCGTATTATCAGGAACAGGCAAAATGGTACGGAGCACCGCAGGGGACGTATACTTCTTTTTTATTAATTCGTTCCCACGAAATAATAATTCGTCCCCTCGAATTAGCAATTCGTTCCCTCGAAATGACAATTCGTTCCGACGATATAACAATTCGTTCCCGTGGGAACGAATTGTTATATCGTGGGAACGAATTGTTAATTCCAGGGAACGAATTGTTAAATTGAGGGAACGAATTGTTATTTCGTGGGAACGAATTAATAAAAAAAAGTCCATGTCCCGTGCGGGGCTCCGTAAAATGGAGTACTCAAGGAGTTATAATCTATAGATTAGGCAATGGCCTAGCGCTGTGGGTATCTGGTGACATAACTCGGATATACGACTCTACTTCCCGGTCAGATTAATTGAGCTCCAGATAAGCATTGTCTGTCCCCAACAACTGATCTAACATTCGATGCGTATTTTATTTTTGAAAATGGATTACTGTATTTTAAACTTTATTTATTTTACAACGAGTAGGTACAAGCGCGAGAGGACTTATACAAATGCTTTCGTTGTCACAGACGAAGGCGCAAGGGCGGTCATTAATGTCGGAGGAAACTGGAGTACCCGGAGGAACATACTTGTCCGGTCTGGCGACCGCCATACCATCTGACATACTGCCTCGGTTGAGGATCAAACCAGGGGCGGCTTTGGCGAGAAGCATGCTCGTTACCGATTGCGCTAACCGGAAAACTAAATTTATCACAGATAGATAGATCGTTTATTTCATATACAAATCAGCGGTTAAATGATTTTCTATTCACACTATATTTGTGTTACCTGAGTGTGCTAATATTAAAATCATTTCGTTGGATAAAATGCCTCTTTGCGTTCGCATGCGGGGTGGGCGAATTCTGGGGCGAGGCCGGCATAAAACAAGTGTCCGAATGAGGTTTTGACAAGCACAATATTGATCATCAACTTGCTATATATTTTATTAACGTATATTTTATTAAAACTGTTGCTATTTTTTCAGCTCAGACAAATCAATTTTCAACTTGACAGGGGCGACGGAATAGGTCCGGCAGGTCCGGCGACTGCCGGGTAAATAATTTTGACATGCATGTATTTGGAATTCACATAAATTATATTTATAAAAACGGAATGTAAATACATGTTTTTTTTCTACCATTTTTCTCATTTCTCATCAAAAATGTATGTTGTTACCACTCAGTTGAACCGTCTGGCGAGACGGTTCAACTGAATGGTAACAACATACACTTTGGGGCGAGGGTAGCGGGGGCACTCACTACATTCGCCTGACCAATCTTATGATGCTTCTGGCGCCGCTGACTTGCAAGTGCATATTTCTCCAGTCGCAAACACAAATAGGCTTAGGTATACAAACATAGTTAACTCATCAGGCGCGGATCCAGGATTTCGGGTTAGGGGGGGCGTAACTATTTTGCAATACTTGACTATATTATCGAACACGCTAGGGGGGTCCGGGGGCATCCCCCCTGAAATTTCTTTAGATCTACATTGCATTTCCTGCGTTCTGGCGCATTTTGGAGCATTTTGGAGCAAAAAAAACCCCAATAAACAATAAATTCACAACACAACGCGCCGGGTGCGCCCCCCTGAATCCGCCCTTGCTCATGTCTATGGTTGCGACTGGAGAAATGGGGCTTATGGGATTTATCACGGTTGGAGCTCGTAATCAAATAGCACACTCGCGTAGTCTGATAACGATTTATATACAGCTTGTTAAAATCATATTGAAGGAATGACGAACAGTGCAGACCATGATCAGGCTGGGCGGATGTCCAGGCTGATCTGGATCTACACTCGTCGTAAAACCCATAAGCACCGTTCTCCAGTCGCAGTCAAATTTGTGTCAAGGACCGACAACAAATGTATTAAGGTCCCTTATTTCGACCACCATCCTCCCCACGCAATGGGCCAATCAACTCGAGAGTTACACAATTATATTAAATTAATGATTGGCCTTCGGATGGCAAAATTGACATTAATCCTGGTATATTCAACCATTGTAGACCAAATCCGGACAGCATGATCAGGACCATCACTGTGCACATACACATACAATAAATGTGGCATATGTTTCATATACGAGACAAGGTACATGTATGTGAATTTGTACTTAAAGGTACATGCCCACATGTTCTTTATATCAGAGACATCCACTGGAGACGATTCTCATGCGCTGTCAAAACAGGCTTTTGTCGAGAAATATTGAAAATAAAACATTTCCGGCAGACGAAAAAATCAGCGTAGCAAGGGTTAAAGGTACATGCCCACTCAGTATCAGAACTGACAATCATATTTTCTGGCAAAATAAACATTCATTCACCATTACCCCACGCATTGTTTGACATTATGATACATTTTAAATGTATTGTCCTATCACAGATCGGAACACAATGGCTATGATATGCTAAAAGTGTTTCGTTGAAAGTAGCCGCCAATCTTCACAAAACGTGCAGTTATGTATCATGGGCCGGTTTATATTTAACCCTTAGACCGCTACACACAACAATTTTCGTCTGCTGTTGCTTTTATATCTTGGCTTATTTCTCAATAAAAAACATGGTGTGACAGCACTTCAGAATCATTTCCAATGGAAATGATTCTCAAGTGCTGTAAAATGATGTTGTAAATTATTCTAATATGGACTATGTCCCCCTTTCAATTCGAGATACTGGTGCTTGACTGTAGTATAAATCATTTAAAAATAGCATGCCTCATTTGCATATGAAAATAGCCTGATAACACCGCGAACACTATCAGTACCATAAATATTACTAAATGATTATATTATCCGGACTATTTATAGACACGTATATAAAGCATATCACAATATGTAATATGTAATGTTTATTCAGCAATAGGCCTACTGGCCCTTGAGCATACAATATAATACAACAAAATATTTATCACAAGACGACAAACAGTGCTGAAGTATGTATTGATTCACTAGTAAATACATGCATATTCATCATGCGTGCCAAACTATAATGCATTTGCATTATACTTTGGCCCACGATGTGAATACCATGTAGTTACCGTGATATCCAGCTCTCCGAGCACACGGTCCGTTCCCACGATCGACATCAGCAAGTTCGACCGTCCAAAGCTGAGCTATGCTCAGCTTCGTCCGCTCGAAATTGCCAACCCCGAGCATGCACCCGGAGCATGCACTCAGAAGGCTTTGCAGAACCATACTAAGTAATTGCATGTAGTTATTCTCACTATCAGTTTGCCGTTTAGGACATACGCACAATCAATAAAAATAAAAAGCATAAATAATAATAAAGCCTAGGTTTAAGTATACCGTGTAGGAGAGTAGACACAAAGTTATTTCGAGAATATGGTTATGTGACCATACATGGTACGGTACATAAACGTATTCGCTTATAGCAATATGGCATTATAATGGAGTTATATGTCAATTTTGTAGCCACATACAGTACTATAAAGAACAAATATTACTCTATGCGCTTGTGGTTGGAGATATCAAACCCTTGACATAGTGCTATGATTACATATACATGTATGAAGTAATTTTATTCTTTATCTTCATGTATTTCACAGCTGCAACAAGAATTCAGACCGTTTTTCAAACGACTTCGTAATAAATATTCCGAGATTTCTAATAATGCTCCTATTAGCAGAAAAAAAAACAACTCAACGACTTTATACATACTTGGTCTTCTTAGATAATAATTACGAATATATGTGCGACGTAACTCAGTATATAAAGGGCATTCAATAAGGAAGTGAATATGTATTGTTCTGTTCTGCGAGACTACTGTAAGGGGTTTATTTCGGGATACGGACACAATCCCCCCATGAATTTTGACACAGGAGGACAAAATCCCCCCCGTCTAAAATGCAGGTAGGACAAACTCTCCCCGTCCAAAATCGCAAGTAGGACATATCCCCCCATCAAAATTCAAGGGAGGACAAAATCCCCCCGGGAATCCACCCCCCCCAACCCCCCCCCCCCCCCCCCCCCCCCCCTCCCATGATATGTTTTGAAAGAATCATTGCATTAATTGGTTTTCAAATGTATGGACACGATGATGTAATAACACAGTTAGATCACATCCGTCCGCGTGTAAGATCGATACTCCACTCGCTAAAGCTCGCGGATTATCTCCTCGTACATGCGGACGAACCGCGAGCTAACTATGGCTTACGATATCTAAACGAATGATTGATATCACTTTTTCAAATGGGTGATATCACATATTTGTTCTGACACAGAGGACACAACACGAGTCTAGATGTGTACAACAGTCAAAATGGCATCTACGCTCAACTGCCGCAATTGACATGGACAAGAATAACTTACAGTGAAATCTCTCTAAACCGGACACCCTGGGAGGTCCCCAGGGTGTCCGGCTTAGAGAGGCTTCACTGTAAATTAGGCATTTGATCATTCTGAGCCATTGTTGTGTGCTATGCGATCACGAACAGACAATATCACCTGAGATAAAGGACCAAGAAACACATAAAATATTAGATCACAGGTGTTTCATTGGTGTCCGGTTTAGAGAGGTTCCACTGCACTTTTAGTGCATAACATAAACTTTCACAGTGTAATAGTACAGTGTAATAAAATCATAATACACTAGTGTAACAAATATGCAAATCAGCCCGCTACAGAAAACACGCTAGATGGTCATTACAACTTCAATGTATTGTGTTGTGCTTATGAAATAAATATAATCCAACATTTGTGTTGATTTAATATGAGATTCATTAAACGAGTTTACAGATTTCATAAGAAACTCGTTATAGCCTCATTTCTTATGAAATCAGTAAACTCGTTTAATAAATACCATTATGATATCATCACTCATATAAGATCCCCTATCTATTACGACGAGCATGTTAACCCATTATATTCTGAGGCTACCCAATTATTCGAAATAAAACGACTTAAATATGCACGGAAGTACTTGCTGTTCCCATTGATTTAAACCGTATCGTCCAGACGGTTCAAATGACTGGTCCCAACATATACTTTTGAATAGAAATAAGAAAACGATACAAACAATTAATTAAAGTTGTTCATACCCGATATAGGGTAACTACGGAGCCCCGCAGGGGACGTAGAATTCTTTTTTTCACTAGTTCGTTCCCACCACGAATTAACAATTCGTTCCCTCAATGCAACAATTCGTTCCCACGAAATAACAATTCGTTCCCACTGGAACGAATTGTTAATTCGAGGGAACAAATTGTTAAATACGGGGCTCCGTATGTGTCAGCATGGAATATGTTAAGCCAAAGTTAGATCACTGTTCGTCCGCATGTACGAGGAGATAATCCGCGAGCTGTAGCGAGCGGATTATCGCTCGTACATGCGGACAAACGTGATCTAAATGTTTTATCACATCCTCATGTCCATACACTACCCATTTGTTGTGTAAATGCAGAAACAAAACTCGAAAATGTATCAAAGATGTGATAACATAAACAAACGACACCACACAACCGATGAAATGTTGATTATCCCCTATCTATGTGTGCGAATTACATGAGTTAGCGGTTTGAATCTGATTGGCTGAGCTTGTCCTACATATATATAGATTGAATACTATTAGTATACGTACGAGGCACATTTCCATGTGGAAATTGTCCGTTTTTGTTCGTGTATTCAAATCAGCGTCTTCACTGTTTGAAGTTAAGTCACGGAAACATAATTCATGCGTCTAAATAACAATTGACACCATACTCAATATATAGGAGCGTGCTTTGTTATAATCGCCTATACTGGTTATGACTTCAGTCCAAGGTCCATATACTGTGACGCTCACTGACGGGAATTATATATTCAGGAAGTGATATAGCAACTACCGACCTGTCGCGTGTAATTGTATCCCGCATGCTGTCTGTTTAACCAATACACTACCACCCGTGTTCCGGCACGATCCGTCATATGACGAGAAAGGTTACACCTATATTGTTATACGCAATCAAGGGTATTCCCTCGTACAGGAGACGTCTATTTTCTCACACCAGAATTCCAAACTAGATTGCTATATATTTTCGTAACTGGCACATTGCGTTACACTTTGAATGCAGAAGGTATCGAACGCGTTGTTTATTCAGATCGTTCAATTTTGTATTGTAATAAAAAACATTAAAACGCAAAATTGCGTTACTGTTACATGTAACTAAATACCAAGTTTGCGCTACATTTCTTGAGTATTGAGCATCATGCATTTGGTAAGTACATATCAATAATTATGAGATTATGTTAGTCTTTATAAAGAAACGTGTAACATGTCACAAGTATAATTTAGATCACGGTTCGTCCGCATGTACGAGGAGATAATCCGCGAGCTGTAGCGAGCGGATTATCGCTCGTACATGCGGACAAACGTGATCTAGCTTTTTTACCACATCCACATGCACATACCTTGCACACGAGCTGTGTTACTACAGAAACAACACCCGGAAATGTGTCAAAGGTGTGATAACATGGAAAAGGAAGTTGACATTCGTAGAACTTGCGAGGTATTGCAGAATGTTATTAATAATAATTAACCCTGAGGCCGCTACACACAACAATTGTCGTCTGCTGTTGCTTTATATCTAGCCTTATTTCTGAATAAAACATGGTTTAACCGCACTTTAGAATCATTTCCAATGGAAATGATTCTAAAGTGCTGTCAAAGCATGTTTTTGAAATACAATACAATAACAATGGAAAATAGAAAATAAACAGCAGACGACAAAAATAATATAGCGGTGTAAGGCATCATTTATTACTGCTACTAATCCTCGCGAGGGGTACAGCAGACGATAGAGAAAGATAGATAATTATTTATTTTTTGTGAAATTAGAATACTCTACCGCACTGAGACAACATTTTATACACAACATTAACAAGGTGTATGATCAAGTGGTTACAACAACAACAACAAGTACTGAAACTACCAGAAACCCTCCGATTCAAAGTACGTACTCTTTTATTTTGTTCTTATTATGTAACGGATCTTGTTAAGCTGCATGTGGTGGTCTCTGTACTATGTCCCAAACTTATGTCGTTTTTGCGAAGAATCGATTTCCGTGTCTATCGATTCTTCGCAAAAAAGACATAAGTCTGTGCCGAACTCCCGTGAACACCAAATGCATGTCATGAAGACGCGTTTGCTGCGTCATATGTCATCAAAATCCGTTGCCCATTAAGGAAAATATAAAATAATACTTACTTTGGAGTGGGCTCGCTTTCATCACTTTCAGCCATTGTTGTTGTTGTTTTAACCACGTGATCATGCACCTTGATTAATTTATACATAAATTAACTAAATACAATAACCATCGATAACGAATAACCAATACCACACACACTGACGTTCTGAACGCTATGCATATTTGCTATGTGGAGGAAATAAATATATTATGGTATTAGATCAAAGGTTAATAATCCGTAGCAGTTATATGTAAAATAATTTCTTTAAATGTGAGTAGAAGTATATGTCGCGACTACCACTTGAACTGGTTCAAATGAGTGGTCGCAACATATACTTTCATTGAGAAATAACAGAACTTGAAAGGCAACATTACTTCAACCCGTCTTCGTCTTCTCATTTATAGAAACAGTGAACATTAGAACTATTTTATTTTCAGGTATTCCTCAGTATCGGCTGTTTGTTGATGGTGGAACTGCGAGTCTGTACACCTGTGCCTGACGTCACTTCCTGTCGGGAACCAGACGACTTCGACCAAACGTTGGCGGCGGTTGAAGTCGGGGACCATCTGTCCGTAATCTTGCCGCCTCCCATCCGCAACGACCTGAACAGGTTGAATAGGAAGTCGTCCGATAGATATCCATCGGTCTACACAGGCCCCGACCAGATGCTGTACGGAAACAAAACGTGCCCGTCTAAATTGCCTTACTCGATGGAGAGCTTGCAGCAGGACAGAAGCACGTGCCCTTACTATTACGTCATTTCCCATGATGCTACGCGATATCCGGCCGCCATAGCGGAAGCCAGGTGTAAATGTGTCGCCTGCGTCGATCCCAGTAATGGCGACAATCTATGCGAGGCGATTTATTTCCAGAAAATGATTTTACGAAAAACCGGATGTGCCAATGGAATTTATACGTACGTACCTGAAGTCTATAATGTACAAAATGGGTGCATATGTACACAGAGAAGGTTCATTTCAAACTCGGCTGAACAGAATGGCACGCCGACAACAGAAACGGAAGATGAAGATACAACAGACGGCGCGGAAACCCCAACAGGCACGACGTCACTTCCTTTCAATGTCCACTAATGTTAACCCTTATAATAAGGAATACTGTCATCTGCTGTTGTTTTACATTTTGTCTACTTTTTCAATCTGACAGCATTTTACAATCATTTCCAATTGGGAAATGATTCTAATGTGTTGGCAATCCGTGCTCTTGATGAGCAAAATGAAAAACAAACAGCAGACGACAACATTTAAGTCATTATTATTCTGGTTAATAGCGTCTATACCGGAAGTTTGCATTTAAGCCTACTTCGCTCGATAGACACAGAGAGACATTCTGGTCACAGAGTCATCATTCCGGGTTCCGTTCCGCCAAAATGTTCCGCAGAGTACACAAACCAATATGGCGTCGACAATAAAAATGGCGTAGATGATTTACGGAATGGTCCGAGGGTTCCCGAGTGCGAGAGAGATGCCAGCCAAGGCAGAACTATGAACTCGCAGTGGTGGTGCGAGTTACTGGACCTGATTAGAACATTCTACGCGGGAAAAGTTTTTTCGTATGTATCTGTGTTCGTATTTATGCGTCGTATTTATGTATGGGAAAACGGGTTAATTTTGGTCAGAGGGTAGCCTAGCAACTGGCATACACCGTTCTTATTATCCTATTATCCCACTCACACATTTCTGTTAGACTATATAGTGTTATAATAACACTGTATATAGTCTAACCGAAATGGGTGGGTGGGGTAATGTTTTTCGAATGGACCATTTACTTGGACCTAGATCCGAGTCTTCCGCCTGTGTAAATGACATGGTCTGGTAATGTGTCTTTACTCTGCGACAAGCTATGTGATTTTGTACCTGAGGCTAAGAAGATGTGCTAAAGCATAGCAGTTACGACCTTATGTTACTAGACCATCGATATCTCATAAAACTATTTTAAATTATTCTTATATGACGTCAAAAGTTGACGAATTGTCAGAGCAATTCGGATTTGCTGTGAAAATGTTGTCAATTTTCGACGTCATTTACAGAAAATATCACCGTCTCTGTACTTATTTTTTATGAAAAATCTTCTTAGGTACAAAATCACATATCTTGTCTCGTGTAGTTAGCCAATCCGGGCTAGTACACTCAAATGAAGCCGAGCGTAATATTCGAGTTCATCCACAGAATGTTTAAGTATAATCACGAACCAATGTTACCATTTTATCCCGTCAACACAGTGCGTATATGTGCCGTGAAACACGGTGCCGTGAAACATTTTTGATATCCTGTCAATGTGACCTCATCACTGCGTATGAATATGTGCGGTTGTCATACTAGTCGATTTTCCGATTTTGAGGATGCGGCTGGGGTTATTTGTTTTGCATTTTAAAGCTATTTGTAGTGTTAACGGGATAACTAAAATATAGTAGGTTAGTGTCTTGAATGGGGAAACATTCTGGCGCGGCACGGAAACGGGATGGGCGAGGCTCCCGTTTCCTAAGCCTTGCCAGATATGTTTTCCCATTCACGGCACTAACCTACTATTCTCTATATCCAATGTGTTCAGTTAATAATCAAAATTATTCCAGCGTCTTTCATATGTTCTCATGTGTAGAATGGGCGCCTGTAGTAACGGGCAGTAACTCTGCAATGCTCATGTCATGCCCGTATTAACGATATGGGAGTTTTGCAGAGTTATTGCCCGCAACTAATGTACCTGTTGGGCTTCATGTGAGCCAAGCAAGCTTATTTAAGTGATTTTGTACCTAAGATGTGCAGTTTTTCATGCAGAAAAAAGTATTTACAGCAACTGTGATCTTTTCTGTTAATTACGTCGAAAGTTGACGAAATTTTCATAGCGCATGCCCGAAATGGACATGACAATTTCGTCAACTTTCGAGATCATTTACGGAAAATATCGTGAATTCTGTAAATATTTTTCATGAGATTTTGCACATCTTCATAAGTATGAAATCACGTGGTTTGTTTCAAATGTTTCTATGACTGGAGAAATTTAGTTTATGGGATTTGTGACCAGTGTAGTTCCTGATCAAATTTGGAAATTGACTCCGAGATCTGGCTAGTTAGCTTGGAAATTATCTATCTAAGAAAACAAAAGTTAAATTTTGGAAATCGGTCCACTATTTTTGAAATTAGAAAATTTTCCCCATGGTCTATTGGGATTTAACATGGGGAAATTTTCTTTTCGCAATAAAATAAATATTGGACCAAATTTCACGAAATAAAAGAAGACTCATTCTTAAATTTTGATAAACTTTAATATTATCGAAAAGAAGTACTGTTTTTATCCCGGTTGTTTATATGGACGTACAATTTGGGCAAGTTTCATGAAACAGACAGTAACTTTTTATGAGAGTAATTTATTACAAAAATGGTCACATGACCCTTCCTACATTGAACACTGATATATGTATTTTTAGTTTGTTGATCATGATTTTTATTTTGTTATTTATTACCATTTATTGAGATTACGTTACCGATATGTATGATATTATTATAAACCTGTATTTGATGATTATATAAGTAGCAAACGAGTATATTGTGTATTGCAATGCTTAAAAATGTGCATGTGTGTTATTAAACTTATATTTAATTGAAGAGGAATATGTTGTGTTGTTTCTTTGACATATTTAACAAGTTGCACACGGCACTGCCTCACAGGTGAATAGGACATATCGATGGTCTAGTAACATAAGGTCGTAACTGCTATGCTAAAGCATAGCAGTTACGACCTTATGTTACTAGACCATCGATATCAGCGACAGCAAACTAGCTAACATTTCGCTAGTTATGTTTAGAAACAAGCAGAAAGTCAGACAATAAAAAATGCTATGAAAACAAAAACAAACATTTTTTTGTTTCATGGCAATTATTATTGTTTTATGACTTTTTTCTGGTTTCTAAACATAATATGGAAATTATAACCATGCTACCATCCCTGTCACGCGTGATTAACCTGTATATACTCCACGTATGCGTTTTGTACAGCGATACTATTTGTATAAGTTATTGTTCACGTATTGGATGTTTAAGGAATTAAATGCGAAGGAGCGCTAGCACCGCATCATTTAGTTCCTGAAAAATCCAATATGTGAACAATAACTGACTTGTAGTTCAGCAAAGTGTACAATGGAATGTCCAATCCGAGTATTGATTTTCCATTTCCTGTCGAACAGTTAATCATTAAATCTGGTAATACGCAGCTTATTGGGGTTACTTGCAATGCTATGAAAAGTTCGTCAACTTTCGACAGTTTCTGTAAATATAATATAATGAAATGTCCTTAGGTACAGAATCGCATGACGCGTCCCATTTTTTATAAGTTCCCCAGGAAGACACGCGTGAGTCATTTTACATGCATGTGTATTATTTAAAATAATAAATGCAATGACACAATTTAATATTTCACGGGGTGACGAAACAAGTCACATTCTCACGTCACATTCTCACGTCACATTCTCACAAGTACCTAGCACTTCCTGATTGGTTCCATGTGACAATTAACTTAAACATGATTCATATTTATACGCGAGAAACAAAATTTCCCCAAAAAGATCCACGTTTCCGGATACTGTTTTTGAAAACCCAAAACACTTTGTGATTAAACAGATATTTAATTCCTGGCAGTCAGCCGCGGGAATTAGACACACTTGTTTTGAATCTGTCAACATACATTCTGCGAGCAAGACATTTGTTATATCAAACCACAGACCTAGAATTTATTCTAGGTCTGTGATCAAACAAAGAGTTTTATACATATATGAGATAGGTTTAACTATAATAAATCAAAATTAGTACGTTAAAACAACAATCCAGATTTGTTATGCCATAGACACTCTTTGCTTGTTAATGTATCATTTACATCAGTTTCAAGCATATGCTTTGGGATTATTTTGTCGGAGCATGTTTGTCATGTGAGGCGGTTTCAATACCAGCTGCTGACATTTTGCGCCACCACCAGCGTGGTCACAAGAGATAGAATTTATCTTTCTTAACAATAATTGAACCTATATTTTAATTAGTGAATATCCACCAATATCCAAACGAGAAATGAAAGTAGCAGAGAATAGCAAACTGTGTAGTCATTGGTTAGTTTATACAGTGGAACCTCTCTAAACCGAACAACCTGGCGACATAGATGTGTTTAATTATGACCGATTTCACTGTCAAATAACGCTGACGTTTATCAGTGTTCATGATTGCAATGCACACGGGCATGTGTTTCAGAGCTCTTACAACGGACTTACAGTGGAACCTCTCTAAACCGGACACCATGGGGACCTCCCAGGGTGTCCGGTTTAGAGAGGTTCCACTGTAACAGTATAGGAAAACTCAATGGTGGTGGTGGTGGACCTATATATGTAATTAGTACAATTGATAACTACGGGCAGTAACTCTGTAAGGCTCCAGTACCGCAGAGTTACTGCCCGCATCTATATTTTTAAAGGTACATGTCCACTCAATATGCACGAGACGTCATCTGGGACATTTTCGGGCAAATAAACATTCATTCACCATTACCCCACGCATTGATTGGCATTATTATACATTTTATACCAGACGCAAATTTCAAGACTGATATCAGGGGCGATAACCGTGTTTTCTTAAAATGTTAACTGACATTACTATTTATTCTTTCTATTTATTGTTTGATGTGCAATGATCATACTTTGCAATCTGTCGAAAATATTATTTGTTTCAGGTGACACATTTATATTAGTATAAATAATTAAAAATTACCATGCCTCATTTGCATATGAAAATAGCCTGATACCACCGCGAGTCACTATCAGTAAAAGAAATGTTACTAAATGATCATAACTGTATAGCGGGCACTCGTAATTTTTAGAATAGTAACACAATTATACACTTATTTCATTCTAGATAAAGAACACTTTGTGCCTACTGAGTGGGCATGCACCTTTAATAGGTGTAGACAACATGTACTGCCAGAAACACGTTGTAACAGTATCAATAGATGTAAGTTACGTCCTAGTATTAGGACATCTGATAGTATTGATAAGTGTACACGTGTTATACTGCGAAAAGCATATCCAGTGACTACGGAGCCCCGCAGGGGACATAAATGTTTTTTATTAAAGGTACATGCCCACTCAGTAGGCACAAACTATTCTTTATAGGAATTAAATAAGTGTAGAATTGTGTCACTATTCAACCAGTTCTAAAGATTACGAGTGACCGCTATACAGATATAATACTAATGAATTTAGTAATATTTATTTTACTGATAGTGACGCGCGTTGGTATCAGGCTATTTTCATATGCAAATGAGGCATGGTATTTTTTTGATTATTTATACTAATTAAATGCGTCATCTGAACAAATTATATTTTCGACAGGTTATAACTTATGATAAGTGCACATCAAAAAATAAATACAGAGTATAAATACTAATGTCCGTTAACATTTTAAGGAAACACGGTTATCGCCCCTGATATCAGTGTGGAAATTTACGTCTGATATAAAATGTATAGCAATGCCAATCAATACGTGGGGTAATGGTTTATTTTGCCAGAACATGTCTCGGATGATATCTGATATAAAGAACATTTTGTGCCTACTGAGTGGGCATGCACCTTTAATTCGTTCCCATGAATTAACAATTCGTTCTCTCAATTTAACAATTCGTTCCCATGAATTAACAATTCGTTCGCTCAATTTAACAATTCGTTCCCACGAATAAAAAATTTATTTCGTGGAAACGAATTGTTATATCGTGGGAACGAATTGTTAATTCGAGGGAAGAAACTGTTAAATTGAGGGAACAAATTGCTATGTCGTGGGAAGGAATTGTTAAATTGAGGGAACGAATTGTTATGTCGTGGGAACGAATTAATAAAAAAAATTCATGTCCCCTGTGGGGCTCCGTAAGAGACGACACTCACACGTATGTTCTACAAAGATGATCGAGATGACAACTCCATGTGTCGTATAGGATACAGTAACGAGGCAGTGTTCACACACGTGATTGTGAATGGCGAAACGGGGCTTATGGGAATTGTGGCCAGTATGGATCCTGATCAAATAGCACATTCCTGCAGCCTGATAACGAGATATATTGCTTGTTGGACGCATGACGGGTGTTCCATTGATGGAACGGCGAACAGTGCAGATCCTGATCAGTCTGTGCGGATGCACATGCTGATCTGGATCTACACTGATCGCAAAACCAATAAGCCCCATTTCTCCAGTCACAGCCACATATGTGTTACAGTTAACCACACATCCCAGCACATTTACAAAGCAATTATCTATGAATTAAAAGATGACCAGTAGCCATCAGTAGATGATTAAAAGTATGCAGAATTATTATACTGAATTTATTACATTATCACAGCCAAAATGGCAGTGTTAATGTAATAAATTCAGTACAATAAAAATTAATATATTTATCCTTAAATTGAAAATTTCTCCCTCAAAGTATACTTTGCTAGATAAGTATACTTTGTAATGTTGGTGAAATAGAACGGGTCCTTAAATCGTAAATTACATAAAAATCATTTTATTCCTGAGATCACACGCAACATATAAAAACAATATTTGTGAACTGTGTATATATTATTTGATGTGAAATGATTATAGGTTATAGTATTTCCATATTATTTGTGTTCACACAAATGTCTTCGGTTTGTCATACAAAGCAATACAAAGTAATATCAGATGCGGAAGACCATGGCATAGGACGCAGTAAATGGCCTACTCGAAAAAGTTACCCCACCCATTTGTACATGTAATACATGAACTTTAGTACTAAACCCATTGACCCGGCCTTAAATGACTTTATTGATAGGCCGTTAAAGCCCAACAAACGAACAAAAAGGAACAAATATCCCACCCACCCATTTGTGTTAGACCATTGAGCCTATATTGCACGGAAATGGGTGGGTGGGGTAACGTTTTTCAAATGGGCCTTTTTCTGGGTCCTACACACAGCAGCCTGCGTGAGACTTGCCAATATGTAAACATTTCTGAATAAATTTTGTATTTTGGCAATTTCAACTCGCAATCAAGTTGTAGCACAGCTCAGGTTCAGCCAATCAAGTTGCTTGCTGTTAAGCACAAATATTCAAGTATTTTGAAATAAAACAACGCACTTAGGGCCCCTATAGGTGATTTGTAAATAAACAGACAGACGGACGGACGTACGATCAGTAGCGAGGGTAATTGTATGAATGTTGAAGGATGTATCGTTACAAAGTAATGCATACAAAGTAATGCATGTGTGCAATATGACGATATTAGCTGAAAGCAAACAGAAATTATACGTTGTTTGAGAAACTTGTACAAACACTTTCAAAAAATAAACGGACGGACAGATGGACGGACAAGGCGACATACAGCTAAATATAGCTATACCTATAGCTAAAACCTTCATCTAAATATTGCCAAGATTACTGCTGGCGGAGGTATATGTGCGAATCTTGCACGGGACGTAGGGGACGTAGAATTCTTTTTTTTATTAATTCGTCACCATGAAATAACAATTCGTTCCCACGAAATAGGAACGAATTGTTAATTGGAACGAATTGTTAATTCGAGGGAACGAATTGTTACATCGTGGGAACGAATTGTTATATCGTGGGAACGAATTGTTAAATTAAGGGAACGAATTGTCATTTCGTGGGAACGAATTGTTAATTCGAGGGAACGAATTGTTATATCGAGTGAACGAATTGTTAATTCGAGGGAACGAATTGTTAATTGGAGGGAACATATTGTTAAATTAAGGGAACGAAGTCTTATTTCGTGTGAACGAATTAATAAAAAAAGTATATGTCCCTACAGGACTCCGTACACATTGGTGTACGTGCCGAGAAGTTGCGACTATGACACAGCGGCATCAAGCCACTCGTAGTCCGTCACGACAAAACCGACCTTGTTGAGTTTCCGACCAGCGTACAGTATGTCCTTCTCAGCTCGCACTCTCCCGCAGCAATACGGGTGAGGTCATGTGATTTTGTACCGAAGAATTGCGATATTTCATGATGATTTTTTTTGCGGCGATATTTTCTGTAAATGACGTCGAAAGTTGTCGCCAGTTTCATCGCAAATGCGGAATTTTATTTATCCATTCCGCATTTGCTCTGAACGTTTCATCAACTTTCGAGGCCATTTACGGAAAAATATCGTACATTTTGTAAATATGTTTCATGAAAAATCACACATCTTCTTGGGTACAAACTCACATGGCGTTTCTCATACATGTATATAGATATGGATCACACAGATTAAACAGCTCGCCCCTCGTATTCGGCTCATGACATCATGAATTCTACTTACCAACGAATAGTTCAGACCCTGATCAGACTGCGCGTCAGTCTGATCAGGGTCTTAACTGTTCGCTAAGAAACAACCTCCATTTTCTCATGGCGAGTGACATAATTATGATTACTAGTTGCTGATAACAGGACGTCATAGTTTATCATATGTATACATTTTATTTTTACACATGCTTATGATTAGATATTAAAATCTCAGTATTGGCTTGATATTATATATTTGGATACATTTAATTGTAAGTTTATTGTATGTTTGTAAGTTTGTTGCATACATGTTTTATATATAGGTGATTTGCTCCATCACTATGGATAACGCTAAGCAATTAGAAATGCAGGTAAAAGAGTAAAGCAGCCCTCACATATCGGTCGCGGTGCCCGCGCGACTCCTAAAACGGGCCAAAAAGGGCATTTTCGCGAGGCGTCCGGCCGGACGCTGCCCGATTTCTACGGGCTCCGCTGCGATATTTAGAGGTCGCACGAACGCCGCGCGCGTGAAAACCTGACTCCCAAATCTGCGATTTTCCAAGCGCGATTTTAGTTCGTTCGTGGCAAGCCCGTATACACGTCGCTAGAGCCCCGCCCGGCTGCCTGCCGGAAACCGACCTGTGATCTGGCGGCCGCATGAAGATTTTGACGAAAATTATTGAAAAAAAATCCGCCGGGCGCCGTGGGATTTTCACGGGCCCCTCACGACCACCATACGATAGCCTCACGGCCCCCTCACGGATCCCGCCAGGACACCTACCGATCCGTTCTTTGATCAGCCGGCACCCGCCAGATTATCTAGCGGCGTCCGGCCGACGCCCTAGCGTGCGCACTGTCTCCACTGCGATACAATGTTCAAAGGGCACCGCCCGTGCCCCGTCTAATATGAAATTCGCCCGATTCATCCACGGGCTCTAAATCTCCGGGCGACTCCTGCGATTAGAAAATTAGAGAATAGTATATGTAGAGTGTTAGATACAAAGCAAGACATACCAAAACGCCATAGGATTTTTCTACAATTAATTTTTTTATTTATTATGTTAGTTATACAATATAACCTCTCTAATCCGGACTCGTATGTATTTTGAAAAGGGGGTTCGAGTTTCAGATGTGAAGCCACCGAAATATGTAAGGGGTCCAGGGGTTGCCCCTTACAGATTTCGGTTGCTTCACAGTCCCAGGGAGATTTTACTTTTCTAGAAGCCAACTGCTGCATTCAGGTATGTTTTTGTTTTTTTTAAAAATAGCTCATGGGCAAAGAGTTGTGGGTCTATTTAAGAAGCGTATTTCTGAAAATTAGCATATTGCAATTCGTTTGGCGTCGCTTGACTGTGTTTTGTTAGTAGGGCATTTGGATACTATAATGTCTGCTCATTCATGCACTGAAATTAGCTATCGCGGGCCTAATTTATATAAACAAGATCCTGCTGGTTCCAAAAAAAGGGGGTTCGTACCAAACCATTGACCCCCCCCCCCACCCCCCTGACGACGCCCTTGCTTACTTTTACTGATGTCATTGTCATCGATGTCTGATAATAACGCCTGTTCAAGTTCGCAAAGCACACCCGCATGCTTTGACAAGGTCATATGTCTGATTTTCAGTGGAACATCTCCCAGGGTGTCTGGTTTAGAGAGGTTCCACTGTACCACTTAATCTATTGTCATTAATGAAACTTCTATAAGCCTTATAATTCGTTTCCCTCGCGTTGTTTGCATGCCTTGTTTACATAACACTCAGTTATAAATAGTAAAGGGAATTCCTTCGGCGGACCGGAACCTAATGTGGTATCTCATGAGTGATCAGTTCGGAACAAAACATAAAATAAATACCAGACTTGGACAATCACGAGTACTTCGCGATTATACGTCAAGTTGCTTAGTTTAAGTGGGAATGGCCCAATGGGACAATAAAATACTTCGACACACACATATAACATATATTCCTTCTGAAAGCGTAATCTTTTATGGCGGACCCAGGGGGCCGTTTCACTAAACTACGTACGACTAAAATCTTGTTCAATGCAAAACAATAAATTTCACGTTAACACTGTTTTCTTGCAAACAATTATTGGATTTACATTTATTGAGCATAGGCAGCCTATGTTCAATACATAGAGGATATTCCATCTTGCATTTTGAATAGCGGGAAATAGTACACGAGTGTGCGTCGGTTTCCGCGTAAGCAACGGGTGAGCGTAGCGAACGAGTTGCTTGCACGGACGCCGACGGACACGAGTGTATTATTTCCGCTATCAAACATGTAAGATGGAATATCCTATTTTTTACACTTCCACTGCAGATATATACATGTATGAATTTAGTCTATTTTTGAGATTATAATCAATGAAGTGTGATGTGTGCATGAATAGTTATACAATGAAGTGTTTTCCGGCGTTTTGACGTCAAATGTGACGTCATGTAAACTTTTTGAAATCCAAATTACGCAGCTGTTTCTATGAACCAGATATAATTGAGTGCATGTTTGGAATGTGTTCAATCACGTTAACATTCTACATGAGTCGAGGCCCTTTCCAAATAACTTTATTTTGACTAATACAAATTAAACATTTTGCATGGTAGCTCGTGGTTTCCAAGAAAACAGACGCGCAATTACGAGTGTTCTCTTCACGGTGTATTATTTGTAAGGAGTTGATTATGGGTTTTCTCTCACAGCGAAACCCCTGCAAATAATTTGCAAGAGTGTAATAAATGTAAATCCATCAATTGACGTTTCCAGACGATCCATAATGTGCACTGACGAACATAGTCGTTAGAAGTTTAGTGACCCTCCCCACCCCCCCCCCCCCCTCCACCCCGGATTTCGCCGAATGGTGGTAGGGTTGTGGGAGTGTGAGGGGGCAGTCGACATTCGAAGACTAATTATCAGTACATACAGAAGATCGATCTCTCGAACCGGCAACGGACTCGAATAAAAGTTCGAGTCAGGCGTAGTTCGAGGGAAATAAAATAAATACCAGTCAATGATTTCATTCCATTTAGGAATGACACCAGTGATTGATGTTTGTATGGTCTTCTGGAAGAAATTCAAATAAACAAATTAATTATGTTATTTCAATATGTACATGTATGCATACGTAAATAAATAAACTTACTTAAACTGAATATTACACACCGTCTCGTCTTTGTTTTGTTTTTTCATATCGAAACCAGGAAGTTGTCGTGAGCAACATTCCCATTGTAAACGTTTTTATTTTACTATGCTATAATAAGTACAACTTTACAACCATGGACCACTTTTATTGCTAGTGTTTGCTTATTTATCACGGATCATTTTAAAGATATTTAAAGGTAAGTTATTTTTCATTAATAACAAAAAAGTATCCATATTCAAGAAAGAAAAAACACATTCATTGATGAAATTCCATAAAATCTTGATTTTATTGCGAAAACAATGTTCTCACGCCATGGGAATTTAACATGGGGCAAAACCGAACTGGGAAGTTAGTATGAGGATCAACAAACGAAAACTATGAGGATCAACAAACGAAAACTATAATATAGAGAATAGTAGGTTAGTGCCGTGAATGGGAAAAAATATCTGGCAAGGCTTAGGAAACGAGATAGCCGAGCCCATCCCGTTTCCGTGCCGCACCAGATAGTTTTTCCCATTCACGGCACTAACCTACTATTCTATTTATCCCGTCAACATTGTCAAACAACATTTAAATCAACTTAATTTAGTTAATTTAGGCTTCAAACGCGAGATAAGTTAGAACCGAATTGCATCAACTAATCCTTTGCGCTCACAACATAGTTCGATACTTTATGGTTGTAATACTCCCTTAATGAACAGCCATGACAGTAAATTGATCAATATTTGTTTTAGTCTTTATGTACTTTACTCATCTAAATGTTTACAGAATAATCTTATCATGCTACAACGATTTTGTTCCTATTCATTTCATCGTTCATGAATGATTGAAACAAAAAACAAGATGGCGGCTTTGCAAATTAATCCTATTTAGAATGGTGACCAGCTGAATCAATGCATCCAGCATTAACCATTACACTACCGAGTACTTCAGGCGGGTTTAATAGATGAATGTTCTGTTGTTTCATTATATATTGTCACCGACAATGTGAAATTACAGCTTCTTTTCAACGAAATGTACTGTCAAAATTGACCAGACCCATCCGTTTTCATTCGGAGCAGGGTTCCGCAACGATTGCGAGCTGCCCAGAATAATAATCAACACGACAAACAACTATTTTATTTGTTTCTTTCCTTACCTGACTGAAATCACTGGGAGCAGCCATTTTTATTTTAAATGACTTAGTACTTACTGACGTACTTATAATTATGACGTCAGTGAACGCACGAAATGGGGAAGAGAGCGAACAATTGGAAATTGAGGGTCGTAATGGGAATCGCTTTGGTATCCAGAAAATGGTATGAACTTAATTTTAACAATTTTTTTTTCCGGCGATAACGTTTTTATTTGCGAAATTTAACCCGCACGTAAACTGTGAAAGGTCCCATTTTCACCAGTCTGATCAATCAGGCACTGGTCAACACTGTTGTTTGGACATTTCTTTGTAACCGCGTATGAATTGTGATTAGGTCGTATTGACAGAATATCAAATATGTTTCACGGCACCGTGTTTCACGGCACATAGGCACTGCGTTGGCGGGATAAAATTGGAACATGACTCCGAAACCTGGCTAGATAACTTGACAATGATGTAACTATAAGAAAATAAAAGTTAGATTTTGAATATCGATCCCTAAATTCCAAAATTATTAAAGAAAAATTATTTTTAGCCCCCAAGTTAAATCATAGGAAAATTGTATTTTCGCAATAAAATCAATTTTTGTTCGTTATTGATGAAACAGTACATGTACTTACATTTAAATATTTGTTGCAACACTACATACCTCTATAGCGGTTTTTAAAAGCGAGCCTCTCACGGTTTACGTAACCGGTTCTCAAAATACAGTCAGATATCACGGCGCTATTTTTTCTTGTGGCGCGTATGTATACATCTTGGTATCTAGGTCATTGTTAACGACTCGTTTTATGCAATTTTACATTTCACATTTATTATAATGTATATCTTTGGTACATAATTAATGGAAGAAAAACCAATGGAACCTCAGATTTAGCCGTTCATTTTCCACAAATAAAACGGTCTATTTTGGTCGCGCATTATTGGTGTGTAAACCCGAATCACACCTGTCTGGCACCTGTTTGGATTTTTTCATTCACAACTACGGCGTGTACACATTTGCATAAAACAACACTATAACCACAGGTGTTTGAAGAGTGAATCCGGATATGGAATTACCAACCTTATCGCATCGCCGTATTTCGCCGATATTGGTTTCGAAAAGCAGTCATATTTTCCTTAAATGATGTCGAAAATTGATAAAAAATATACTGTTGCCACTCATTTGAACCGTGTCGTCTAGATGGCTCACTGATTTGAATCGTCGCGTCGGCATGTTTCGAATGAGTTGTAATATCGTACACTTTCACTTACAATAATTGAGCCCGGATATGGAATTACCGCCGTATTTCGCCAATATTGATTTCGAAAATCAGTCATATTTTTCTTAAATGATGTCGAAAATTGATAAAAATTTCAGAGCTCATGCTGATGTGTATGTAATGCATAAAAAACAAATGCTAAGTCTTATTGGATTCTTCCTGTTTCTATACAGCTCCTTCCCCTCTCCACATACAAAATATGTCGAGTGTTATACAGTTTCCCATAAACCATTTACTTCAATTATTCTA
Organism: Conchocele bisecta; assembly: GCA_029237695.1. Taxonomy (NCBI): domain Eukaryota; kingdom Metazoa; phylum Mollusca; class Bivalvia; order Lucinida; family Thyasiridae; genus Conchocele; species Conchocele bisecta. The sequence continues at coordinate 110,383,542 of CM055268.1, forward strand.
TTTGAAATATTTAAAGGAGAATATACTAAAACACTGTTTACCACCCATTTCAGTTGGGCTCGCAGCTCAGTACTTGCAGTACTTTGATTGCAAACGGTTTAGATCCAGTAGCCTATTTCACCAACATTGAAAAGTATACTTTTCTAGCAAAGTATACTTTAAGGGTGTAAACATTTATTTTTCCTGAAATGAATTATTTCATATAGAACTAACGACTGCATGTATTTGATGTTTAAAAGTATGCAGAATTATTATCACAGCCATAAAATTAATAAATTTATCCTAAAATTTAAAATTTCTCCTCAAAGTATACTTTGCTAGAAATGTATACTTTGCAATGTTGGTGAAATAGGCTAAAGATGAGCTGGCACGTAACAAGCCATATCAGCAGGATCTGCATACTTTGCAAGTATTTTTTACACTTTGTTTTCGAAACAAAACACCCTTTTTTCATAAATGGTCTTGTCTGAATTGATTTGAAAATTCACATATCAAAATCCATTGCAATTGTTAAAGCGTTGAAGGGTTAATAGCCAAACATTCGTGTTACAGTGGGAATATACAGAGGATATTCATAGTTTTGCAACGAATATGACATATATGTTCATCGAGTGGTGTGAAATGTCCATATTTCACGAGTGCCGTTAGGCAGGAGTGAAATATGGACATTTCACACCACGAGATGAACATATATGGCATAGTATTTGCAAAACTATGAATATTCTATTTATTATATATCGCTCCATGGAAATCAGCAGTTGTTTAGACTGTATACGGTAATTAATGTGTATTTGCAGCCTATTTGTGCTGTTTTGTGCAGATGCGCGTTATGAATATAGTAATCGTATTTTCACCGGAAGTTGTTTATTTCATCGATGAGAACATATGACCTTTATTTACATCATAACTATGTATTTCATGGGTAGGTATATAATACATAATATATATATATAACACAAATTTATATATACACGGGTATATCCAATACAGGATGCCCACACGATGGACGATGCACTGCAGTCTATGGAGAGGATTTTGGACGTGAAGGAACCCCCTAAAGGCCTGAACATCATCACGACCTGCGTGTTTATCGTGGGCGTCATCGCCGGCTCCGGTTTCCTTGCCCTCCCGAAGGCCATCGATAATGCAGGTATTGTTTAAATTATAGGGGCCCGTTTCACTAAACTTCGTACAACTAAAATATTCGGTAAGTTTCAATTGATGGATTTATATTTATTGAGCATATGCAGCCTATGCTCAATAAATGTAAATCCAATAATCGTTGACAAGAAAGCATGGTTAATTAATGTGAAATTTATAAACTTTACACATTTTTGTCGTACGAAGTTTAGTGAAACGGCCAGTCGGTGAATAACGCGTAGCAGCGATGCACAATGGTTAGAAACCAGCAGAAAGTCGGCGAAATACAATTTGCCATGAAAATATACATGAAAAAGATAACAAATGTGCTTATTATGTTCCAACTACAGCATAAATGGTATCATTTCTTTGCCGACATTTCGGCATAAAACCGAATTGAACACAATTAGTAATTGAGTATTTTCACTCCATCATATCTGAAAAAATTGGGTATTTCAATATTTTAAAATAAAAATAAAATCACACTACTGTTTACACATCAACAGTCAGCAATTATTGAATAGTTTGCTTCGAAATGAAAACATGTCTTGGCATTTCATTAGAATTGTCTCCTTGGAGACAATTCTAATGAAATACCAAGATGTGTTTTCATGGAAAAATAAGAAAATATGCTATATTTGTGGTTTGTTTATTGTTTTCTGTAGCATGATAAAGACACCACAAATTTTTCATTGCTTTTTGATACTCACTACTTCTGATTTCAATTGGGTTTTTGGCAATTTTAATTGGGTATTTATGCAAATACGCAGCTTATCTGGACCTCTGATGTCACATGCATAGTGGTTTATTGGTGTAAGTATCTACCATTGCATGAGTAGGGTTTTACATTAGATTATCATAAACTTTACAGGGGCCACAAGGACGGTAGATCAACGTTAAATGCTGGGCATGTAGCCTATTTCACCAACATTGCAAAGTATACTTATCTAGCAAAGTATACTTTGAGGGAGAAATTTTCAATTTAAGGATAAATCTATTGCCAGAATTTGAAATAATACGATTGATATGACTGTGCCTATGTTGCCAGGCTGGGTAGGGTTCGGACTAATGATCATCTGCTGTTTCACGTCCGCTTACACCGGCCAGCTGCTTGGTAAATGTTGGCTCATCGTCAGGAGCAGAAACCCCATCTACCAACAAGGTCACGTGAGGTATCCATACCCTGCCATTGGACATGCAGCTTACGGCAGAATAGGACGGTAAGCTTATCCCAATACACACGTAACGTAACTTTCTGAAATTTACGGTTTCATACAGACAAGCTGGGTAAATGTCATCCAGGTGATATATATAGAGAATAGTAGGTTAGTGCCGTGAATGGGAAAACATATCTGGTAAGGCTCAGGAAACGGGATGGGCGAGGCTCTGCCGAGCACATCCCGTTTCCGTGCCGCGCCAGATATGTTTTCCCATTCACGGCACTAACCTACTATTCTATTTATCCCGTCAACACCTACAAATGGCTGTAAAATGCAAAAAGAGTATTGACTGGATATCAAAAATGTTTCACGGCACCGTGTTTCACGGCACATACGCACTGTGTTGACTGGATAAAAAGGGCTTCCCGAAGATTGGTAGTCAGTGTCAGGGATTCCGCTGGCGATCGCCACTTTCGCAATTGGCGATAAAAATAAACAATTGGCGATAAAAAATTACAATTTTCGGATGTTTTATTTTTGGATTTTTTTCTCCGAAAATTGTAATTTTTTATCGCCAATTGTTTTATTTTTTTTGAAGTGGCAATTTTTTTATTTTCCCCAGCGGAATTCATGCAGTGTACAAAGTGCGACTAGGCTATGTGCGATACACTCAGTTTGGCTGGCTGGAAGGTCGGACCCACGCTGGGTCGCTTTGAGGCACCGTTTGGTAGTCTGAGCACGGGTGGCAAGCTGGGACTCCGAGATGTATGGTATCTCAACATACGATCAATAACGTGATGTATGGTATCTTAACATACAATCAATAACGTGATGTATGGTATCTCAACATACGATCAATAACGTGATGTATGGTATCTCAACATACAATCAATAACGTGATGTATGGTATCTCAACATACGATCAATAACGTGATGTATGGTATCTCAACATACGATCAATAACGAGATGTATGGTATCTCAACATACAATCAATAACGTGATGTATGGTATCTCAACATACGATCAATAACGTGCAATTAAAGTATGAAGTATGATTGCAAATTAAACCACTACCTTGTTCGTCTTAGAGAGGTTCCAGACAAGGTGATCACAATAAAGTTATATTACTAAGCTTCGGACTATCAGCCATTTAAATTGGATTTACAACATTTGTATCTGCTATGCTATTTATGTTCTAATGTAGTTGACGTGGTTACTCAATTTGTTGATGTCAACAATCGGAGTCTATTTACATGCAATAGAACCTCTCTAAGCCGGACAACATGAAACCATCCCATTTTACACAATGTTGATTGGCCTCTACCGATAAAGCCTGATCATGATTGCAATGTATCCACTTGTCTTTAGGAGCTACACTATAATTCGTCGGATTTACAGTGCGATCTCCCTAAACCGGACACCCTGGGAGATCACCGGCTTAGGGAGATCGCACTGTCAGAAATAGCTACCCGAAGTATAGCAGAAGCACAAGTACGAATAAAACTAAAACCATCCATTTTCCGGATGTTCGTGTCGTTTCCCATCGATCGTACACACCCTGATCGGTTCTACTAGTATATTTGAGACACTGAAGTAACTGTTATACGTACATTTATTGCATATATTGGTGTCTCGCAGTGTAATACACGGTGTATTAAAATCATAATACACTAGTGTAATAAATATGCAAATGAGCCCGCTACATAAAACTTGTTAGGTAATCAGCACAGCTTCAAATTATGATGATTTGTTTATGCAATAAATAAAATCTAAACATGTGTTGATTTAATATGATATGTATTATGCCGATAAACTCGTTTCATAAATATCATATTAAATCATCACTCATGTAAGGTCCTCTATGTATAACTAAAACCATCCATTATCAGGATTGTCGTGTCCTTCTCCATCAACTTCACGATGTTTGGCGGCTCGATCGTGTATACCCTGCTCGGGGCGGAGAACATCCACCAATTGTTCCCCAGCGACACCAAGTTCAGTCTGTGTTACGTCGCCATCATCATTGCCGCGGTCCTGACACCGATAACCTGGCTCGGCACGCCGAAAGACTTCTGGTGAGTTTCATACTGGGGAAATGAGGTAAGTTATCCTGTTGGGCACGCCAAATACTTCTAGTGACTTCAATAGTGACTTCTGTAGTTACGTCTATAGTTACTTGTGAGTTCCATACTCGGGAAGTGAGGCAATCGATCCATGTTCCTTATAGCCGCTGTACTGACGCCGGTAACCGAACTCGGCACGCCGAACTACTTCTGGTTCCATACTGGGCAAGTGACGCATAACATGGCTCGTCACGCCGAAATACGTCTGGTGAGCTCCACACTGTGGAAGTGAGGCAATCTAGCTTTGATCCCCATTGCCGCGGTTCTCACGCCGATAACATGACTCGGCACGCCGAAAAACGTCTGGTGAGTGCCACACTGGGGAAGTGAGGCAATCTATCTTTGATCCCCATTGCCGCGGTACTCACGCCGATAACCTAACTCGGCACGCCGAAAAACTTCCGGTGAGTTTCATACTGGTGAAGTGAGGCAATCTATCATTGATCCCCATTGCCGCGGTACTCACGCCGATAACATGGCTCTGCACGCCGAAAGACTTGTGAGTTCCATACTGGGGAAATTAGGTAATATATCCATAATGTTCATATATGCGTGGTCATACCTGTTCACCGAACCATGGATATTTAAGACGATTAATGAACACGCCAACCAACTGGTGCTGCGCTCAGAGCCAACGTAAAATGGTTCATGTCGAAAAATCAATAGATTTCCTGACGAGATTACACTCATCTCTACTTAGAGCTATCGCTTAACCCATTTTTTGCCTAGCAATCGGCGCAAATTCCTTGCGCCGGATACGAGACAAAACTATGTTTATGCAGTATATATTACACTCTCTTGTCGGACAAATGTCTTTATTTATACATGTTTGTTTTGCATCTACGAAAATGGTAATCGTATAAACGGGCTTAATGTGATTTTAGTTGTCTAATTCCTGGGGTATGTCCGTCGCTAGTAACGGGCAGTAACTCAGCAAAACTCTCGCCCGTAGCTAGCACGGGCGGGGAAAACATTGACAGGTCCATTATTTATCCACGCCAGGGGTATTGCTGCGGGGGCCACAATCGCCACAGGAACGGCGAGTATCATCATGCTGGTTGACGTCATACGTACTGGCGAGAACGCCAGCGAAGTCAAACACACGGCCGTGGATTTCGTGTCGTTTTTCACGGCTTTTGGAACGATCGTCTTCGCGTTTGGGGGACATCCCGCCTTCCCGACGTTCCAAGCCGATATGAAGGTGCAGAAGAATTTCGGGAAGGCATGTCTTCTTGGTTACATAAGTGAGTCGTAGTAACTTGCTAAGGGAGTCATGGTAAATTGTTATGCGAGTCGTAGTAAATTATTATGCGAGTCGTAGTAAATTGTTACGTGAGTGGTAGTAAATTGTTATGCCAGTTGTATTACAATGTACATGTATTTATTTTGCGAATTATAGTAAATTGCCAAAATGAGTTGTTATAAATGTGACCCTTCAAGGAAAATGTACCATTTCCGTGGTGGCCGGTTAATAAGGAACGTGTACAATTGTGGTCTTCAGAAATGCCATATAAATATGTGAGATTGTTCTGTTTTCTATAGAGCCCATCTTAATTGCAAGGCTTTTTAAAACAATCGCTGTGCACTTACAAATGTGTGTAATGAAATTATATCACATCAACAATTCGACATAGATTATGTTTGTTTGCAATTTTCAATTAAATGTAGACTCATGCAGTTTACAATTGTGTCAATTCTCAATTAAAGTTTTAAACAATACTATGAACATATTGTTATGTAAAAAAGTAACATACGGTGTATTAAAAATCATAATACACTAGTGTAAGTAATAAATATACAAATGAGGCCGCTGCCGAGAACACGGTACATGTATGTGGTCATTACAGCTTTAACGTACTGTGATGTGCTTATGCAATAAATATAATCTAACATTTGTGCCGATTTCATATGAGATTTATTACACACGTTGACTGATTTAATAAGAGGCCCGGTATAGCCTTGTTTCATACGAAATCAATAAACTCGGTTAATAAATAAATAGAGAATAGTAGGTTAGTGCCGTGAATTGGAAAAACTATCTGGCAAGGCTTAGGAAACGGGATGGGCGAGGCTCTGCCGAGCGCATCCTGTTTCCGTGCCGCGCCCGATATTTTCCCCATTCACAGCATTAAACTACTATTCTATTTAGCCCGTCAACACATAGACATAGCTTAAAAATGCAAAACAATAACCCCAGCCGCATCCTCAAGATCGGAGAATCGACTAGTATAACAACATTACATATTCATACGCAGTGATTAGGTCGTATTGACAGGATATCAAAAATGTTTCACGGCACCGTGTTTCACGGCACATACGCATTGTGTTGAAGGGATAAATATTAAATACTCATTCATGCAAGATCTTTATTGTATACAAATATGTTTGATCACACTCCTCTTATTTCCAGTTGTGCTGTCCATGTACATACCGACATCGGTGGCGTCGTATTTCAAGTACGGGATTGACGTGAAGGCGAACGTTCTGGGCACGGTGCCGAGCGGGGGCATGCAGTACACGGTGTCCGTTCTCATGACGGCACACCTCCTGCTGGGCATAATTATCATCCTCAACCCCGTGTCTCAGGAACTCGAGCATATATTAAAAATTCCAGAACGTATGTATATATAGAATAGTAGGTTAGTACCATGAATGGGAAAAATATCTGGCAAGGCTTAGGAAACGGGATGTGCGATGCTCTGCCGAGCACATCCCATTTCCGAGCCGCGCCATATATTTTTCCCATTCACGGCACTAACCTACTATTCTATTTATCCCGTCAACACCTACTAATGGCTTTAAAATGCACACAAATAATCACAGCCACCGCACATATTCATACACAGTGATGAGGTCGTATTGACAGGATATCAAAACTGTTTCACGGCACCATGTTTCACGGCACATACGCACTGTGTTGACGGGATACATAGAGAATACATGTAGCCGATTTCACCAACATTGCTAAGCATACTTATCAAGTATACTTTGAGGGAGTAATCATTTATTTTTCCCGAAATGCATGATTTCATATAGAACTAACGACTGCATATATTTTATGATTAAAAGTATGCAGTATTATTATACTGACTTTATTACATTATCAAAGCAAGTTTAAGCCAAACTTGCTATGATAATGTAATAAAATCAGTATAATAAAAATTAATAAATTTATTCTTAAATTTCAAATTTCTCCCTCAAAGTGTAGTTAGCAAGAAAGGTACACTTTGCAATTTTGGTGAAATAGGATACAGGGCACGATTGTTAAAAGAATATGTTAACATCGTCTTTATACTGGGTCCGGTAGCTCAAAACACCTGTTAGCTTAATTATATAACGGACTGTTAAATCCTAAACAGTGGGCACATGATACCACACATTAGTATCAGTCAGTGAGTATTCGTTCAATACATATGTGAGGTACCTAATAATTGTATAACGTGGGTCCATCTCGAAATTATCTCCCTGTGATGTATCACCGTTTTCCGATGGCATTGACATGACAGAAGAATGCGATATTTTCCTCAAAGCACGTTCAATGTTGATAGACAGTTTAGAGCTACATGAAGAATCAATTGTAAGAAACTCCAGATTAACAGGGGACATGCGCGTGTATGTGCGCGTGTTTGTGTTTCTTACAGAAAATAAAATAATTTGAAAACAAATTTTTTTATTATCACATGACAATTTCAACCAATGAAATGTCCAATATCGGGTCACATGAATGTGGACATAAATTATATTCACCTGAATATTAGTCTCGGACTCGTCTCGTTCCTCAAAATACAATAATTGTATAATGTGACATAAAAGTAGAGGTAGTAGAATTACTACAACTTAACTGTACTACACAATAACAATTACATGTATCAGTACTGTATATATTTATCGGCGTCAGATTTACGCATGCGCTCTAAGGAGATGAACAATAGGTTTGTTTACATGAATAAACACATCTCGGACTGGTCTCGCGGTCCGAGAGTGCTTGTTCGTGTAAACAAACCGTTTAGAGGTCTACATTCAATTTGTAGATAATCACGTGGCCGTGTTTCGGCCAATGAGAATGACGGAAATACTTATAGGATTTTGAGAGATTGAAAGTGGGAGAATGTAGGTTAATATGAATGAATATCTTATCCAAAATAACAGTTACAAAACACGCTTCCAATAACATGCTAACAAGTTTAACCCATATCTCACGCGCCAACAGCCTCCAAAATAACATTACAAAACACGCTTCCAATAACATGCTAACAAGTTTAACCCATATCTCACGCGCCAACAGCCTTCATTAACCCATATCTCACGCGCCAACAGCCTTCATTAACCCATATCTCACGCTCCAACAGCCTTCATTAACGGACTAGTTGATTTATTTCAGATTTCTCCATCAAGCGAGTCGTTTCTCGAACAGCAACAATGGCGGCCGTTCTATTTATAGCAGAGACGATTCCACATTTCTCATCAATTTTGGCATTAGTGGGCGGGTCCACCGTCACAATTCTCGCCTATATATGTCCGCCGTTGTTTTATATGAAACTCTGCAATGACAAAAACTACCCAAAGATGTGAGTATACATTTGGTTTGTATTTCTAATAATGGCCGAGACTATATTTTATTACTGGACAATGCCATGCCGTGTTTGTACTACATGTAATATTTATGTATATTTTTCCCCGAGGCTCGCCGTTTAACGAGGTGAAATAATGCACGAGTGATTGGGTCCTTAGCGATTGATTGATTTATTGGTGTTTAACGGCCAATCAATAGCTAAGGTCATTTAAGGCCGGGCCTACGGGTTCGATCCCGTATTTAACCTGCTGCATTGGGGACCGAGTTTGTTTAACGGTAGGACCCAATCACGATGGCATTATTTCATGATACTCAGTTCACTTGATTAACCCTAAGTAACTGAATGGGCTGCGATATGTTCGTTTTGCAACCAATCCAATCATCGCAAAATGATTTTCAGACTATTCCATTTATAAAAAGGGGGTATTTGTTTTTCTCAAAAATATGAAAATTAATTTCAAACAGTGCAGATCCTGATGAGACGGCTCGTTACGAGCCGGCTCTTCTGGATCTGCACTGTTTGCATAAACCGATATAGCGGGCTTTCGGGTTCAAAGGGTTAACTACAAATGTTGTTACATTTTGCATACAATACTTAAACATTGAATGTTTATTCAAATGAAAGCGAATCAAGCGTGAATGCCCAAAAGGTGTGCGAATTAATTTCGGGAGGCGGGCCGTAAGGAAGGCGCATGTCTCGTGATTCAGAGGGTATGTCCGACAACATGATTTCACAGGTCATGTCGTCGCTACTGACGTCATTTCTGGCTGGATTTGTTTTACCAGTGTAGCTCCTGGTCAAATAGCACACTGCTGTAGCCTGATGCAGATCTATATTCCTTGTAAGAAGCATGCCGATCTATATTCCTTGTAAGAAGCATGCCGGGTGTTTCATTGATGGACTGACGAACAGTGCAGATCCTGATCAGACTGTGCGGACGGACGGACGGACGGGGACGGACGGAACGGACGGACGGACGGACGGACGGACGCACAGGCTGATCTGGATCTACACTGGTCGCAAAATACATGTTTGTTTGTTTGTTTATTAGTGTTTAACGGCCTATCAACAGCTAAGGTCATCGCAAAAGACATGAGGCACATTTCTCCAGACACAGCCACATTTCACCATTGGCAACACGATGGTGGGTTAAACTACGGCTGCTCTACAGAACCGAGTGGTGCAATTTAATTAGGTTTGAGGAATTTGATTCTTCAAACCTTTTGTTTTCGTTGGTTTTTTTTTTTTTTTTCTTTTTTTTCTTTTTATTCAGCCGTCGAGACTACAGCCCAAACCGCTGGTCGGATCGACTTCAAATTTTGTATACCGATTCGCATCAACAGTGAGACGAGAATAACGCAATTTTCAGAATTCTCATGACGTCACTTTCTACGAAACCGGAAGTGACGTCATATATCATATAATTCCCTATAACTTCCTTATTTTCCAACCGATTTCAAAAAATTCTGTTTGAATTGTAAAGCTGCGAGAATTCTCTATCTTCGCTTCGCTGACAATGTTTGGCTATCTGCTCAAATGAGAGAGCTATAGACATGTGAAATTGAAAAAAATGAAAAAAATCAACAATTTCAGATTTTTATTTTATTTTAACGGGTGGTCTTTGAAAACAGTTTCCAATTTGTACAGTAATCTCAGCAACATAATTTTTTGACAGCGTCACGCGGGACATTCATCCGCACAGAAGATGATATTTTTCAGAGCAATGGCTTGAATAGTTCTGATTCTATTGTCTTTCAAACTTGGACGTTTTTTTTCAATTTTTCAAATTTGAAATGGTCATAACTTTTTTATTATCTAACCGATTTCAAATATTTTTTTTGCATTAAAAAGCCAACAAAATTCTCTATCTCCGTTTCGCTGGTAGTTTTTGGCTATCTGCCCAAATGAGAGAGTTGTAGGCATTTGAAGTTTTTAAAAAAAAATTGAAATGGTCATAACTTCCTTATTATTCAACCGATTTCAAATATTTTTTTTGCATTAAAAAGCCAATAAAATTCTCTATCTCCAGTTCGCTGGTAGTTTTAGCCATCTGCTCAAATGCGCGAGCTACATGCATTTGAAGTTTGAGAACGAGCATATAAACTTAGCCGCCTAGAACAGTGTGTACAGCTGACAAACTTCGAGGTGGAGGCCAGACAGGTATGGTGGGCTGTATCAGACACTGGTTTTATATACGAACTGACATGCTGTGAGTGCTTTAGAATCGTCTTAACTTCAATGTCAGACTAGGGGGTTAACGGTACACATTTCGTAGAACGTTATATAATGAAAAATGCTTAGAATAGTCAAGCGATTCTGAAAATACAAAACTTTTTTTTTCAATTTCATTTTCGTTGGTTTTTTTTTCTTTTTATTCAGCCGTCGGGACTACAGCCCAAACCGCTTGTCGGATCGACTTCAAATTTTGTATGCCGATTTGTATCAACTGTGAGACGAGAATAACGCAATTTTCAGAATTCTCATGACGTCACTTTCCACGAAACCGGAAGTGACGTCATATATCATATAATGTCCTATAACTTCCACATTTTTCAACCGATTTCAAAAATTCTTTTTGTATTCGAAAGCTGCGAGAAATCTCTATCTTCGCTTGCTGGCCGTTATTGGCTATCTGCTCAAATGAGAGAGCTATTGACATGTGAAGTTGAGAAAAATGAAAAAAATCAACAATTTCGGATTTTCTTTTTTATTTTAACGGGTGGTCTTCGAAAACAGTTTCCAATTTGTACAGTAATCTCAGCAACATAATTTTTTGACAGCGTGACGCGGGACATTCATCCGCACAAAAGATGATACTTTTCAGAGCTATAAGCTTGAAGAGTTCCGATTCTATTGCCTTTCAAACTTGGACGTTTTTTTTTTCAATTTTTCAAATTTGAAATGTTCATAACTTTGTTATTATCTAACCGATTTCAAATATTTTTTTTCCATTAAAAAGCCAACAAAATTCTCTATCTCCGTTTCGCTGGTAGTTTTTGGCTATCTGCCCAAATGAGAGAGTTGTAGGCATTTGAAGTTTGGTTCTTTCATTTTTTTAAATTTGAAATGGTCATAACTTTTTTATTATTCAACCGATTTCAAATATTTTTTTTCCATTAAAAAGGCAATAAAATTCTCTATCTCCGCATCACTGGTAGTTTTTAGCTATCTGCTCAAATGAGAGAGCTACATGCATTTGAAGTTTGACAGCGTCACGTTAAATCACACAGTAACAATATAAACAATTTTCATTTTATATACGAACTGACATGCTGTGAGTGCTTTAGAATCGTCTCAACTTCAATGTCAGACTAGGGGGTTAACGGTACACATTTCGTAGAACGTTATATAATGAAAAATGCTTAGGATAGTCAAGCGATTCTGAAAATACAAAACTTTATTTTTTCAATTTCATTGGAATTGCATCAATTTTTTTGGAGTTTCATATGTTTTCGTCATTGGCAATGTCTTCTAATGTCAGTACATCAAGCCTCAAACCGTTGATGCAGCTTCAGCTGCTCTAGTTATCCTTATACTTGTGTAAATTACTGACTGTAATGTAAGATTCAAATGCAAATGGCCCCTAAACATAATGGCCCCTAAAATGTATTAACTAGGATATTCCATCGTACATGTTTGAATAGCTTGAAATAATACACTTGTGTACGTCGGCTTCCGCGTTAACAACTCGTTCGCTTCGCTTACTCGCTGTTTACGCGGAAGCCGACGTACACTAGTGTATTATTTCACGCTATTCAACCATGTACGATGGAATATCCTGTATATGTTTCAGACCGATCCCGCTACACATGAAGGCGTTCAACTACGAGCTAGTGTTTATCGGCGTCGTGGCGGGAATCGCATCCACCTACTCCGCCATCTCCGACCTCATCGAGAACAAGTTCACCGTCCCCTGCTATATCAACCCTTACAATATCACCACGTGAACTAAATATAATACATAGGACAATTGGCTTTTATTCAGGTACTCCGGTTTCCTCACATGTTAATGACCACGATTACGTCCCCTGCTGCAACCACACTTATAATATCACCACGTGAACTAAATATGATACATTGGATAAGTGGCTTTAATTCAGATACTCCGGTTTCCTCACACGTTAATGACCACCATTACACCCCTTGCTGCATCAACACTTACAATATCACCACGTGAACAAAATATGTGGCTATGACTGGAGAAATCGCTCTTCTGGCATTTGCGACCAGTTTAGCTCATGGTTAAATATCACACTCATGTAGACTGATATCGCTATATTGCAGGTCTGATCTGGAGCTACATTGGTCATTTCTCCAGTCACATATAATGTTAACTGGGTTTACTCCAGGGGCCCGTTTCAATAATCTTCGTACGAATAAAATGTTCGTAAGTGCAAATTTAGGATCGTCTGGAAATTTCAATTGATGGATTTACATTTATTGAGCATAGGCTGCATATGCAGCCTATGCTCAATAAATGTAAATCCAATAATTGTTTACAAGAAAACATTGTTAATGTGAAATGTACAGACTATCATAATTTTACACTTACGAACATATTAGTCGTAGTGAAATGGGCTCCAGGTTCGCCGGTTTCCGTACACGTTGTGGAGTCTCCCGGGCTTAATCATACACATGAAAATATTCGTCGATGAACAATAACCGGCTAACATCAGTGACTCCTTTCGACACTAATATTCACCGATGATGAAACTTCTTCAAAATGTCCCAAGTTGTTCAGTGGCTCACGGTAAAGTTATTTTTCCAGGCCCACAGTTAAGTCGTAATATATTCGAAATTGCGAAGTTAGTTTTCCAGGCATAATCAAACACGTGAACAATGGCCGTCGGTGAACAATAGTCGACTTTAGCATCGACGACTATTGCCGACGTCTAATGTTCACCGGTGGCGCAACTGCTTCAAAATGTCCAAAGTTCTTCAGCGGCCCACAGTAAAGTTGAAATAGCCTCAGAAATGACTAAGTTGTTTTTCCATGCTAAATCATAAATGTACACGTGAACAATAGTCTCCAGTGACAGTCACATTTATAAAGCAAGGTGTATGATCACGTGGTACTAACAACAACAACAAGTACTGAACTTTCCAGAATCAATCTGATTCAAAGTACTATTCTTTTATAGTGTCCTTATTACGTAACGGATTTTGATGAAATATGGCGCATCAAACGCGTCTTGTTAAGCTGCATTTGGTGGTCTCTGTATTGTCGCACAAACTTCTGTCGTTTTTGCGAAGAATCGAGTTCGTGTCTCTGACACGGAAATCGATTCTCCGCAAAAACGACATAAGTCTGTGTCAAACTCCCTGGACCACCAAATGCAGCTCACGAAGACGCGTTTGCTGCGCCATATTTCATAAAAATCCATTGCATATTAAGGAAAATATCAAATAATACTTACTTTGGAGTGGGTGACGTTGTTGTTGTTGTAACCACGTGATAATGCACCTTGTAAAGGTCTTAAAATAGTTTACCTTCTGCGACCTCCAGAGGCGATCTAGGCCGAAGGCATGTGATGAGGAAGACAATGAAACTGCTATTTGAATTATTATAAATAAATGTAGTTCATACCACAGGTTCTTGAAGAACGGTTTATATTTCGGTGTTTTATTTCGGTATATCTGGTGGTTTCGGTGGATTGTTACCAACATACAAGTAACGTCACCTCCCGCGATTTACACGTGTAAGTACGAATTGGGTATGCTGACAGTATACAATGGGTCCGAAAGTACGGAACGGTGAATGTGTAGATAATTGACGATTTCTGTGGTGTGTAATGATTGAGCATTAGTAGTTGCACAAAACTATGTAAATTACCCAAAACCAACGAAATCCACCAAAATATACCGAAGATTCACCAAAATACCCATATGACACCAACATACTGACGATCTGTTCAAACACCTGCGGTTAATACATGACAATGATCACAGCTTACGTCGTCCCATACATGTGTTGTAAGCCAGGTGCGGATGCACGCCTCCTCTATAATTTAGATCTTAACCCATTTGTTTACGTGGAAAGATCTGAGTTTCCTTATTTCTCACCCAGTGTATGTTGTTACCACTCAGTTGAACCGTCTCGTCGAGACGGTTCAACTGAGTGGTAATAACATACATTTTTTATGAGAAATAAGAAAAAATGCAGAAAATAATCTGAATTTTATGAAAGTTGACGATCACATGTGTCTCATTTGAAATTCACGCCCCATGTAGACATGAATCCCTGTAAGCCTACTACATTGTATAATTCGCAAGACGTAATTAACGTCACGTTCTGACGTCATTTTCGGCGAAGAAACAAGTCGTACGATAACGTTGAAAACAATATAAGCTGGTCTATAAGCAAATTTCACATTTTTCGAAGAGCATGTAAAATACAATTTATTGCACTACCATTTTGAAATACCGGATTTATTTCCCTTGACATCTGTGAATCCGATAGAGAAACTCGTGCTCCGAACGCGTTTCTTTATCGGATTTCCAGATGTCTCAGGAAATAATTCAGCTATTTCAAAATGGTAGTGGAATAAACTATATTTATTTAATTGTGCTAAATGGCCCGTCAATAACTAAGGTCATTTTATGGTCGCCGCGCTGGTATTATCTCCCTTGCCGTCATCACCGAGTCTGACCACTCCATCTAACCTACGATATTTTCACTACCAATGTAGCACTGAAAGTTTAATTAAATATAGGCGAAATACGGCGATTCGAAAACCTTGACACGAGGGGAGGTAATTCCAGAACCGGGTCTACTTTATAAATATAGCTTCTTTAGAGTGATTATAATATATATAAAACACAACGATTCAGAAAAATTTATGTGAATAAATGATTTTCAGTCTGAAAATAGTTGACGAAAAAGAGCTAACCAGAGTGTTCTGTCTTTAACGCAGGGCGACTTACAAGTCACCCTGCGTTATAGACAGAACATTCGGGTTATGGACCCACCATATTCCATAAAGTCATTCGAATGCTGAGGAGTACATATTTTATATACTGTTTTTTGTTTATCTCTTTGAGGTATCAGGTTCAGGACCAAAGGAGAAATTCCCGAGCCTGTCCATAGCGTTATTGAATTCCGAGTCGGCCTCAACCACTCTAGTTGCCATGTACCGCTGCGCGTCTTGAGCCTTCGTATCATACAAGTTACTCGCCACTTCAGACGGTCGATTGAATTCCGCATTCAAATAATTGGTGGCGTACGGCATTGGTTGATAATTCATCCACGTGCTTCGTTTTGACTGCTCTACTACTTGGTGTATTTTCGCGTCAGGTTTCGGATGTCTGGTGTCACGAGGTAAATTTGCGTACATAGAATTCGGGAAGATTGCAGCCTCGGACTGAAGCTCCATTTCATCACCAGTTGAGCTGATTTTCGGGTCTAGTTTTGAACTCGTGTCATATTTCTTTGGCGGGTCCTTCATTCCAGCGGGGAACCCCAAAAGAGTCCGGACATTTTGTCGGTTCCGGTCCGTACAACACGGACACGAATTTGCACTGGTTCCCTCGTAGACTGGTATAACGTGGCCGTACCGCGCGTAATGTAAATAATCGGCAACCAGTCCGTCTACTATGGTATGATTGACATCGATAGGCGACAACGGGACAAGGGGGTCAAAGACTGGCTCCTCTTTCTCGCGGAACACGTACGACGTCGGCGACGACGGCGGCGACTGCATTCGCTTCCTCTGCAGCGGCTGGACTTGTTTGACCGGCCTCTTCTTCACGGGCGCCACTGTCTCCAGCCGCCGATTCGCGTGAAATGTACTCCGGTTGACGCGCTTTAGAGACACGACATTCTTCGGTTGACCCACCACTCGCGGTGTATTTTCCTCATGTATCGGGGGCAGCTTTTTTATTCGGTTACTCGCTTGGTATTTGGCCTTGTTGTTACGGCCACTGACGGGGTTGACGGTTCGCGGCACGATGGAGAACGAGCCACCGAAATCCTCACGCCGCCTATCTTCGCGCGGGTCGTACCCGAGCAACATGCGCATCGACATGGCCACCGGATACACAGGGGACGTCACTCTGGTGACTAGCACGGAATCCGTGACGTCGCTTCATCCTGAATGTAAAGAAGAGATGGGCTGAGATAGTTTAAACTAGAAAATGTGGTCTGTCGACACACTTAGGGCCCCTATTTGAGAAACTGTTACAAAAACTTTTAAAAAAAGTAAACAGACAGACGGACGGACGTACGATCAGTAGCGAGGGTAATTGTATTAATGTGGAAGGATGTGTCATTACTAAGTAATGCATGTGTGCAATATGAAGATGTTAGCTGAAGGCAAACATAAATTATAGGTGATTTGGGAAACTCTTACAAAAACTTTCAATTAAATAAACGGACGGACGTACAGACAGGGCGAAATCTACAGGGCACCGCCGATTCTCGTCGGGGCCCTAACTAATATCTGGCTGTGACCAATGAAATGGGGCGTATGGGTGCTGTGACCAGTGTAGATCCATATCAGCCTGTGCTCCGCACAGTCTGATCAGGATCTGCACTATTCGACATTCCATCAATGAAATTTATGCCATGGTTCTAACAAGCTTTATATATCGTTATCAAACGGAGCACCGCAGGGGACATGGATTTTTTTATGTTAATTCGTTCCCACGAAATGACAATTCGTTCCTTCAATTTAACAATTCGTTCCCACGAAATGATAATTCGTTCCTTCAATTTAACAATTCGTTCCCACGATATAACAATTCGTTCCCTCGAATTAACAATTCGTTCCCACGAAAAAATGACAATTCGTTCCCTCAATTTAACAATAAGTTTCCTCGAATTAATAATTCGTTCCCACGTTATAACAATTAGTTCTCACGAATTAACAATTCGTATTGTTATTTCGTGGGAACGAATTGTTAAATTGAGGGAACAAATTGTTAATTCGTGGGAACGAATTGTTAAATTGAGGGAACGAATTGCTAATTCGAGGGAACGAATTGTTATATCGTTGGAACGAATTGTTAAATTGAGGGAACGAATTGTTAATTCGTGGGAAGGAATTATTAAATTGAGGGAACGAATTGTTAAATTGAGGGAACGAATAGTTATTTCGTGGTAACGAATTAATAACAAAAATAATATATGTCCCCTGCGGTTCTCCGTAGGGTTTGGCTATTGAATGTGTTCAAGTTTATCTATAACGTACGTGTGTTGGTGTGATACACTCTACCTTTAGTGACGTACTTCAGTTCTTTAAAGGACACTTTAAATATTTATCAATTATATTGGCCTACCTTGATCACGCTAGCATATACACAACAGGTAACAGTATGTATGCATTCAACTTAAGTTTATGAATACACATACGTACATGGACGAAATATGACTGTGTCTGCAGAAATGGGGATTATAACCTTTGCAAACAGTGTAGATACAGATCCGCACAGTCTGATCATGATCCGCACTGTTTGGTAATTTAATCCACCACAATATCGTCAAAAACTAATCATTTTGCTGGAAGCTCTAAACATATTTCAATGGCGAAGAAAGTAGTGCAAGATCAAAGCGTTAGTCACAAGGTCAGCTCCATGTTTATCAACCGCAAGGTGTTTGCTTGTTTGTTTAAATTGGTGTTTAACGGCATAGCAACCGGTAATGTCATTTAAGGCCGGACCAACACGTTAGATTCCGCATTTAACCTGCTGCATTGGGGGAAATTTCCAAAATTAGAACGGAATATTTACATCGAGAAAAAATATAGTCAGCCCTGAAATTAGAATACCCTGATCTGGTGTCAGGTCCATACCGCACCAAAGCCACTTGGCCCCTTCCTCTATTAAAAAGTAATACCGATAGGACTACTCTTATAAGGAGGATAACCAGATTCAGCTGTCACATACATAATGCCAAAGACGTATGTGAGGGCCAAACTAGGGGGCGTTTCACTAAACTTCTTAAGACTAAAATGTTCGTAAGTTCAACATTATGATAGTCTGTAAATTTCACATTAACATTGTTTTCTTGTAAACAATTATTGGATTTACATTTATTGAGCATAGGCTGCATATGCTCAATAAATGTAAATCCATCAGTTGAAATTTCCAGACGATCCTACATTTGCGCTGACGAACATTTTAGCCGTACGAAGTTTAGTAAAGCGGCCCCCTGGTCTCCATTCGGAATTGCATATGCTACATATTACAAACGACAATAATAAACGCAACTTACTTGGATATTCAAAATAGTATATTATCAGTAAAATCACTTGTAAAACGGCATACTAGAATCCCATCGAGTTTTTTTCCTCTAAATATGTCACACCATATATTATTTGGTACAATATCTGGGATGTATTCCTTCTTATAAATATAGATCTACATACACAGATGAAACAATGCACATATGTACAATAGCTGTGACATAGGTCGACCCAGTCATAACGTAATATGAGACACGCCACGTGATTTTGTACCCAAGAACATGCGCGATATTTCATGAAAAATATTTACAAACTTAACGATATTTTACATAAATGATATCGAAAGTTGACGAAATGTTCAGAGCAAATGTGAATTTAGTATAAACGTTTCGCCAATTTTCGACTTTACATGTACTTATAGGATATATCACGATTTCTGTAAATATTTTGCATGAACAATCAGTAACCTTTTTAGGTACAAAATCACGTGACTTGTCTCATTATATGGTCACTCAATGCAAAACGTGAATTATCGCCTTCGCGACCAATGTAGGTCATGATCAGCCTGCGCATGCGCGCAGTCGGATCATGACGTACATTGGTTGTTATTCAAGGTGTATGATCACGTGGTACTAACAACAAGTACTGAAACTTCCAGAATCCATCTGATTCAAAGTACGTATTCTTTTATATTGTCCTTATTACGTAACGGATTTTGCTGAAATGTGGCGCATCAAACGCGTCTCGTTAAGCTGCATTTGGTGGTCTTTGTATTTTCGCCCAAACTTCTGTCGTTTTTGCGAAGAATCGATTTCCGTGTCTAACGACACGGAAATCGATTCTTCGCGAAAACGACGTAAGTCTCGGCCGAACTCCCTGGACCACCAAATGCAGCTCATGAAGACGCGTTTGCTGCGCCATATTTCATAAAAAACCGTTGCATATTAAGGAAAATATCAAATAATACTTACTTTGGAGTGGGCGACGTTGTTGTTGTTGTAACCACGTGATCATGCACCTTGTTATTACTGTTTAGTTTAAGTCCAATAAATATTCTTCTTCATGAATAATTGATTGATAGGTAGATTGATATATTGGTTGATCGGATATATTGGTTGATTGATATATTGGTTTATTGAAATATTGATTGATTGATTTTTTGATTGATTATGCGAATACGACCTTTCGACAACAGTATCGTACACACACGAGAATGTAGTTACTGTTCTGAGTACATAACTTTAATTACATTTCATTACACTGCATTATATACGCGTTATGACGGAGTAGTATTTCCAAATGTGCGTTTGAAACGTTCTTGGTTTACTTAGTGGAGAGTGACCTAAGCATTTTGCTAATACACACTTTATTAGTTTATGGTAATAATTGTGTGTTCTATTCTAGAATTGTCTCTCAATAACAATATAGCGAAGTATGAACGTCAACGCAGGTTGTTTTCTATATTTTAGTGCGCTAAATGTAAATGATATTACACAAGCGTTTATCATTATATAATTTAACCGAATCCCATCGAATAATGCCAGTCTCTCCTACTTTCACTATTCATATGGATGCTGTGGTACCTACTTGTACATGACCTGCAGCCAGTCTGTACTGGTTCTGCATGAATTAAACAATAGGTTCACTTACTCCTAAGAATGAAAAATCCAACCTCGTCATGTCCCCCAATATTGTTTACATATTTTGGCACAGCAACTCTATTTACATCACGTGACCAACAGGTTCAGTGTTTTCATTTAAATGCTACAAATACATGTATGCTGAAAACTGGTGTTAAACGCACCCCAAAATGTTCCTCAAGTGAAACTGGGTAGTAATGGATCAAGATGTGCAAGCATACTGTGCCTGTGACCTCAAAACACCCACACTATCTTTGTACGGACTACTTGTGCATACCCCTTGGCGATTTCGCGCCATTTGGTATTCTCTAACCTAAAGCGGAAAACGTGCAGCTAATGGAAATGCACCTGTATGGCGGCATAGGCTGTGTCTATGATGGTGGTGAGCGCAATACAATCAGCATTGAAACTACAACAAACATTACTGAAAAACTGTGTCCCGATACCGTGCTAGGCACTGCAACAGGCAACTAAATATTTTAGTCGTACGAAGTTTACTGAAACGGGCCTCAGATCACTTGCGCCCTGGTGCGAATCCCAGAAAGATTTGTGACCAGTGTAGATCCTGATCAAATAGCACACTCCTGTAGCCTGAATACGACGTATATCGCTTGTCAGAAACATGATGGGCA
The DNA here is from genome assembly GCA_029237695.1 of Conchocele bisecta. Taxonomy (NCBI): domain Eukaryota; kingdom Metazoa; phylum Mollusca; class Bivalvia; order Lucinida; family Thyasiridae; genus Conchocele; species Conchocele bisecta. The sequence goes on from CM055268.1 coordinate 110,404,993, forward strand.
TTTCATTGGTGGAATGGCGAACAATGCAGATCCTGATCAGACTGCGGATGCTGATCTGGATCTACATTGGTCGCAAAACCCATAAGCCCCATTTTTCCATGGGAACGAATTAATTAATAACAATTCGTTCTCTCAATTTAACAATTCGTTTCCACAAATTAACAAATCGTTCGCACGAATTAACAATTCGTTCCCTCAATTTAACAATTCGTTCCCACGAAATAACAATCGTTCGTCCGCCTATACGGTAGATAATCTCTACGTACAGGCGGACGAACAGTTTTCTGCATACCGTGCATACCATCTAAAGACCAGCTAGAGTAAACAGGCCCCTGCGATATAATATACCGTTGATCCAGGCAACAAACGACTATCGTGTTTGTACGACTATCGTGTTTGTACTATCGATCTTCCATTACCCACCGATCGATGGCCGCTTTACAATTGACCAATCACCCGAGCTGCCATTCGCGTGTTCGGTTGGAATACACAGACTGAATTTACAGAGTAATAAAGCAAATAAATGTAAATATGAAACGTCAATGCATTGTACGCCCTCGAATGTAAACATACAACAATTAAAATACTAGTTAATCGGAAACCTAAACTGTCTACTTTACATATGTACAGTATCAGATCTCATATATTGATTTATGAAGAATTATAGTAATTCCATGTCATCTATTATTACACATCGGGGATGGGGGGGGGGGGGGCTCCGTACAATACACTACTATAGACGTTTACTATAATATTTCCATGGATAAGTATAAACATTAACAATATATTCCCAATGATAATAATAAACATGTATGTTAATGATTGCAAAGCACGTCAATACATTTCAGAATGGTCATATGCAGGATTGCAGGATTTACAGTGGAACCTCTCTAAACCGGACACCCTGGGTACCTCCCAGGGTGTCCGGTTTAGAGAGGTTTCACTGTACCATAAACCCCATATCTCCATGCATATGTAGGCGTTTCACATCTGCGTGTAATACCTACCATGGTGACTGAAACTGTTATCTCCACGATTTACATCCCAAGTTCAACACACCACGTGATCTAGTCATTTTAGCCAGATTTTAAAGACAATACAAAACACACAAATTCCAAGTAAGAACTCTTAAACTATTTATAATATAGAATACTGGTTTCTTAACACACACTTTCACACTACCTACTATCCAATATTAATACAGAATAGTATTAGAATATTTATAAAAACTTATACTTTTCTATCACATTTCATAAGAATTTCAGATATTGTAATAAATTGAATAAACATATTTAGAATATATCAGAAGAAATCCGCCATTTTGTTGTGCTATCCGTCCCTATAAACATTTCGATTAATTGAAAGAAATCAATTCGTGAGAAAACGAGATCTGTGCTAGAGTTTACGACCCGTATACAATATGAATGAGCAATAGACCAGTTCCTAACAACATGGCGCTTCTTGTAGGGAGTAGTTTAAACGCATTAAACCTGTGTTCAAAATATGCTGATATGCACTACATATGCAACCGTGTTTTATATAGATCACAATACGCATACATATTATGGGTGTGTACTGATGGATATAAACACAAGGATTTCGGGTTAATATGTATGTCTCTTAGTACTTTTACTGTTGAATAAAATTATCGTCTGCTTCATCTGTTTGTTTGTTTGTTGGGGTGTAACGGCTTATCAACAAATAAGGTCATTTAAGGCCGGGTCAATGGGTTTAGTACTAAATCCCATATATTACATGTACAAGTACATGTACATGTTCAAGTACATGACCAAATGGGGGGGATCCCAAAATCAGAACTGAATATTTACAATAACAAAACTATATATTCAGCCCTGAAATCAGAATAATCATGATCTGATGCCAGGTCCTCGCCACACCAGAATCACCTGGCCCCTCCCAAAAGCAGCAGGATCAGTAATAATCTTACTACTTTTATAATGGGCATTAACCCAATTCAACTCCCAGGTAACTAAAGAGCCAAAGATAAAAACGTACCTGAGGTCCAAACCAGGCAAATCGTGATTCATACAAGGAGGAAACCATACCGTTAATGTACGGCGTCTCATTCGCCCGACCAACCACCCACTGCTTCATCTGAATGTTCGACAATTATCAAAGAAAACCTGGTTTAACAGAGCAGTAGAATCATCTCCATTGGAGAATGCACTGTCAAGGCAGGTTTTTATTTGAAAATGGACCATTCTGAAAAAGAATTACACCGGCAGATGACAGCATTCATTTCCCGCGTTTAAATGTAATTAAATACTGTTGAATTTCCGAACCTAACAACATGTTACATTTCGTCACTGGATTTCGGCCAACAGTGGCTGGTTATACACTCGCCACCCTCCATCGAGAAAGGATCAGTAGCCAATTTCACCAAAATTGCTAAGCATACTTATCTATCAAAATCTACATTGGGGGAGTAATCATTTATTTTTCCCGAAATGAATCATTTCATATAGAACTAACGACTGCATATATTTGATGATTAAAAGTATGCAGATATATTATACTGAATTTATTACATTATCACAGCCATTCTGGCTGTGATAATGTAATAAATTCAGATTAATACCAAATAATAAATGTATCCTTAAAGTGAAAATTTCTCCCTCAAAGTGCCGGTGCTTAGCAAGATAAGTATGCTTAGAAATTTGGTGAAATCGGCTACAGATGCAAAACCCCAATAGTTGTTTGTGTTCAGTCCTGCTTAATATATCTGATAACTGTTTCTCAAGTGCCGGAGACAACCTCGTCATTGTAAGGGCTTTTCAATTTTCACCAACGACCTCAGTGAATTTCTATATAACGGGTAAACATGAACTTTGAATAGAGATAATGTGCTCGGTCACACTAGAATACGTGTTTTGTGGATCGGGAATAAATACAATACCGCTTCCAGGCCCGTAGCCAGACCTGTTTTAAGGGGGGGGGGGGTCGTTTCGAAGGCCCAATGGGCCTGAGGTATATAGGGGGGTCTAAAAAAGTGGACCTTGATGCTAAAAAAGTGTACTTCGAGGCTGGGCGGCGGGGGGTCGACGACCGCTCCGACCCCTCCCCCTGGCTACGGGCCTGGCTCCGCGCCTGGCTCCGCGCCTCGACACAGTCTTAACCCTTTGAATCCGAAAGCCCGCTATATCGGTTTATGCAAACAGTGCAGATCCAGATGAGCCGGCTCGTAACGAGCCGTCTCATCAGGATCTGCACTGTTTGAAAGTAATTTTCATATTTTTGAGAAAAACAAATACCCCCTTTTTATAAATGGAATAGTCTGAAAATCATTTTGCGATGATTGGATTGGTTGCAAAACGAACATATCGCAGCCCATTCAGTTACTTAGGGGTAAAAGGGTTAATGTTCCCACTCGTCTACATTGGATTTCACATTCCCATATGTGTTAATATTTATGCCGCACTGTCGCTTCAAATTACACTCGTTCAGATCGAGAATCCACTCGCCAATACGAGCGGACGAGTGTGATTGAGTAATTGATTGATTATTGGAGTTTAACGGTCTATCAACAACTAAGGTCATTTAAGGCCGGGCCAACGGGTTGGTTTGTTTGTCTATTGGTATTTAACGGCCACTCAACAGCCGATGTAATTTAAGGCCGGGTCAACGGGTTGGTTTGTTTGTTTATTGGTGTTTAACGGCATATCAACAGCTAAGGTCATTTAAAGCCGGGCCAACGGGTTGGACTACCCGGTATTAAACAGGTCCATCTTGAGGGAAAATCGCAAAATCAGAACGAAATATTTACAGAAAAATAATATATAAATATACTATATATTCAGCCCTCAAACTAGAATATCCTGACATGGTGCCAAATCCATTCCATTCCACACCAGTAGCCAATTTCACCAACATTGCAAAGTATACTTATCTATCAAAGTATAATTTGAGGAGCAATCATTTATTTTTCCCGAAATGCATTATTTCATATAGAACGAACGACTGCATATACTTGATGATTAAAACAATGCAGAATTATTATACTGAATTTATTACATTATCACAGCCAAAATGGCTGTGATAATGAAATAAATTCAGTATAATAAAAATAAATAAATTTATCCTTAAATTGAAAATTTCTCCCTGAAAGTATACTTTGCTAGACAAGTATACTTTGTAATGTTGGTGAAATAGGCTACTGGTGTTGCTACCTGCCAGTAGATGACCTACCTGGATCACGTAGCTCCAACCCCAAATCTAAAAGCACTAACTGCATTACGTTTTAATGGGGCATACCATGATTTAGCTCTCACGTATGAGAATGCCATCTGTCCAGGCATGTCGGTGTGTTGACGATGGCATAGGTTTGTGCAACACCAACTGGTTTGTTTGTTTGTTTGTTGTGGTGTAACGGCCTATCAACAGCTAAGGTCGTATAAGGCCGGGTCAATGGGTTTAGTACTAAATCCCATATATTACCTATACATGTAGAAGTAATCCCAAAATCAGAACTGAATATTTACAATAAATATGTTTATATATTCAGTCCTGAAATCAGAATAATCCTGATCTGATGGTCCAAAGGTCCAAACCAGGCAAATCGTGATTCCTATAAGGAGGAACCCCTACCGTTAATTTACGCCGTCACTTTCGCCCGACCAACCACACACAACACCAAAATGGGCAATGCATGAAACGTACACTCGATATTTAGACCAGATTCGACATAATTGATTTGATGTATTGGTGTTAACGGCCTATCAACAGCTAATGTCATTTAAGGCTGGGCCAACGGGTTCGATCCCGTATTTAACCTGCTGCATCCGATCGATCGTATTTAAAGGTACATGCCCACTCAGATGGCACACACTGCTCTTTATAGGAATTAAATAAGTGTATAATTGTGTCACTATTCCACCAGAGCTATAACAATTACGAGTGCCCGCTATACAGATATAATCATTTAGTAATATTTATTTTACTGATAGTGACGCGCGGTGGTATCAGGCTATTTTCATATGCAAATGAGGCATGACATGTTTAATTATTTATACTAATTAAATGCGTCACCTGAAAAAATAATATTTTAGACAGATTATAAAGGATGACCATTGCATATCACAAAATAAATACAAAGAATCAATAGTAATGTCCGTTAACATTTTAAGGAAACACGGTTATAGCCCCTGATATCAGTGTGGACATTTATGTCTTATACATAATGTATAATAATGCCAGTCAATACATGGGTTAATCGTGTATGAATATTTATTATGCCAGAATATGTCTCAGATGATGTCTCTGATATAAAGAACAGTTTGTGGTCATGTACCTTTGACCTGCTGCATCCCATTCGACACACACATGTGGACTATCGTGATGGTCAGATAAACAGCAGTTGAGTTGCCCCTTACAATGCTTAACTAAATATAGCCGTCTGCTGTTTGTTATTAGCCGATCTATTTATAGATCGGCTAATATATTGGATATCCGCGAGTTGTGAAAAAGTTTGTAACCACCATTTTCTCCTATATTCTGTAATTTACAAACGCGAAATTTGTTGTATCATTTCCAAATTACATCAACCGGATAATTTTTCATTTTTGGCCATTATCTCTGTTGAAAACTTTAAATATAGCGAAATAACACAATTTGGCTATAAATAAACGTTTTCACTACAAGTCTTCGGTAAACTAAAGTTAGGCGGTTTGCAATTTGGCTATAAATAAACACAAAGTTAGGCGGTTTGCCTTCTAGTCCAGGGGCAATTGTAGGTATATATATAAGATTCCGGCACCTCGTGTTCATTTATGGCACCCGGTGTTTTTATAAACTTGAATGTATAAGGTTTCCAAAAAATCCGGGTGCCATTTTGTAAACCAAGTTGAAGGTTATTTCAAGGTCATTGAACTTTATGCTTGACGGAAGTCGAAAATGTCCAATACATGAGCCAATAGGTCATGGTCCTTAACTTGGAAATTTGTGTAAGTTGTTAAAAAACATTTCTGATGGATATATTAAAGAATTTACGTAAACTACACAAATATTCAGTATATAATTATCATATTTTCAAGATGGCCGCCAAAAATCGGGAATTTATGAGATTCCGGTTGACTTGCTACATATTTGTGTAATGCTAAGCGCCTTCACCTATATTCAAAGGTTAATTATTTCAACTGGAATAATATTGTTTACATTTGACTACCATAAGTATTGCTATGATCAGATATTAATGATAGCTAATTATAACTGGGAGAATTTGATTGGGGAGGAAAACAAACACTTCTTTCACTTTTCCCTGAGATTCCGTAACTACTAAAATGTGGACATATATTGAATCCTGATTTGATCGGCTAATAACATCATGCTCTGCATGACTTTTCATTTTTTGTATTTTCAAATTTCCTCATCAAAAACGTTATTTGACAGCACTTTAGACTAATTGGAAATGATTATAATGTGCTGTCAAACCATGATTTTTATTGAGAGAAAAAATACAAAATATGAAATAGCAGACGACAGTTTTCGGTCCCAACATTATAAGTGTTAACCGCTTCAACACTACATACCCAAGGTGCATGATCACGTGGTTACAACCACAATAACAATGGTTGAAAGTGTTGAACGCGCACCCACTCCAAAGTAAGTATTATTTTATATTTTCCTTAAAGGTACATGCCCACTGAAAATGTTCTTTGTATCAGATACATCATCTGGGACATTTTCTGGCAAAATAAACATCTATTCACCATTACCCCACGTATTGATTGGCATTGTTGTATATTTTATATCAGACGTACATTTTCCACACTGATATCAGGGGCGATAACCGTGTTTTCTTAAAATGGTAACGGATATTACTATTTACTTTCTGTATTTATTTTTTGATGGGCAATGATCATACTTTATAATCTATCGAACATATTAATTTTTCAGATGACGCATTTATTTAGTATAAATAATTAAAAAAATATCATGCCTATATATTATATCTGTATATGTATAGCGGGTACGTGTAATTTTTAGAACTGGTGGAATAGTGACACAATTATACACTTATTTAATTCCTTTAAAGAACATGGTGTGCCTACTGGGTGGGCATGTACCTTTAATATGCAACGGATTGTGATGAAATATGGTGCAGAAAACGCGTATTCATGAGCTGCATTTGGTGGTCTCGGGAGTTCGGCATATACTTATATCGTTTTTGCGAAGAATCGATTTCCGTGTCAGTAAACACGGAAATCGATTCTTCGCAAAAACGACCGAAGTTTGTGCCAAAGTACCGAGACCACCAAAATGCAGCTTAACATTCAGTATCTAGCCTTAGAGGAATGCATGCATGAACTATTAAGAATATTTTCGATGAAGTTATAACTTATTTCTCTGATGTTAAGTTGTTTAAAGAGTCTAAGTATGTCACCTTGACCTTGGGATCAGCGGGGATTGGAGGTCGTTGATTTGGCACAGCATGGTAGTAGAGCCTTACAGGAATGCATGTGTGAAATATTAAGCATTTTAGATGAAGGAAATAGAAGTCCTAACATATTTCTCTGATGTTAAGTTTTGTAAAGAGAATAAGTATTTGACCTTGACATTGGGATCAGTGCGGGTTGGACGATCGTGGATTTTGGCACAGCATGGTAGTAGAGCCTTACAGGAATGCATGTGTGAAATATTAAGCATTTTAGAAGAAGGAAATAGAATTATAACATATTTCTCTGATGTTAAGTTTTGTAAAGAGTTTGTTTGTTTGTTTGTTTGTTTATTGGTGTTTAACGGCCACAGCTATGGTCATGTAAGGCCGGGCAAACGAGTTCGATCCCGTCTTAACCTGCTGCATTGGGGGGGAAATCCTAAAATCAGAATGGAATATTTACATCGAGAAAAATATATTCAGCCCTGAAATTAGAATAACCCGACCTGGTAGCAGGTCCATACCACACCAAAGCCACTTGGCCCATTTCCCTAAAATAGTCGTAATACCCACATAAGGAGTATAACCAGATTCAACTGTCACATACAAAATGCCAAAGACGTATGTGAGGGCCAAACCAGGTCTCCAGTCGGAATTCAGGTAAGGATGAACCCGATCGTTAAATAATCCACGCATAGTCCTGCCACCCACAAGTTGTGTAAAGAGACTAAGTATTGGACCTTGATCTTGGAATTAGCGGGGGTTGGGCGGTCTTGGATTTGGCATAGCATGGTAGTAGAGCCTTACAGGAATGCATGTGTGAAATATTAAGCATTTTAGATGAAGGAAATAGAAGTTATAACATATTTCTCTGATGTAAAGTTTTGTAAAGAGACATAAATATTTGACCTTGGGATCAGCGGGGTTGGACGGTCGTGGATTTGGCACAGCATGGTAGTAGAGCCTTACATGAATGCATGTGTGAAATATTAAGCATTTTAGATGAAGGAAATAAAAGTTATAACAATATTTCTCTGATGTTAAGTTTAGTGACGCACGGACGCACAGACGCACGGACGGACAACCTGACTCCAGTATACCCTCCACAACTCGTTGCCGGGGTGGGGGGGGGGGGGCGGGGGTATAATAAGGACAATATAAAAGAACATATACTTTTATTACACTCTTGCAAATTATTTGCACGGGTTTCGCTGTGAGAGAAAACACGTAATCAACGTGAAGAGAACATCCGTAATTGTGCGCCTGTTTTCTTGCAAACTACAAGCTACCAAGAAAAATGTTTAATTTTTATTACAGTCAAAATATAGTTATTTGAAAATTTGGAAAGGGTCTCGACTAATCTAGAATGTTAATGTCATTGAACACATTCCAAACATGCACTCAAATATAGGTGGCTCATAGAAACAGCTGCATAATTTGGATTTAAAAAAGTTTACATGACGTCGTCACATTTGAGGTCACACAACGTAACGTCAAAGCGTGGGAAAACACGTCATTGTATAATTATCCATGCGCACATCACAACTCATTGTTTATAATCTCAAAAATATAATAAATGTGAATATATATCCGCCGTGGGAATGTAATAAATAGGATATTCCATGTACATGTTTGAATAGCGGAAATAATACACTCGTGTCCGTCGGCGTCCGTGCAAGCAACTCGTTCGCTACGCTCACGCGTTGCTTACGCGGAAGCCGACGCACACTCGTGTATTATTTTTCGCTATTCAAAATGTACGATGGAATATCGTCTATATATTTCTTAGTGTACATACAGTTCTATAATGTGCTATTTTGCCCTTTAAAACTATACACATGCTTGCATTTAAAACTATACACATGCTTGCATTTCTAAGGGACTGTGTGCCGATTGTTTGAAACAGTGAGATAATCTGTAAAATCGGTTCTTACAGATTATTTCACTGTTTCAAATTTGAACTTAAGGTAGTTGTTCCCTTATTGGATCCCCATGCAAAGTCAATGGAAATCAAACGAAAAATCCAGCTCAAAAAACAAAAGTTACTTACAAAAATAATCTATATCCAAATTTGTATTATACATTGGTCATTACCCTGCTAACATGGAACTTATACAATATGCTATAGTTAGGAAATAATAAACATTAAGCACTTTTTTCACTTAGCCGCAAGCATCTGAAAAAAAGCCTTAAGCAACGGCAATATTGAATAATCAAAGTACTGAAAGTACTGAAACTAGGTTAGTAGCTACACAAGCCTACTGACACTTATTATTTATTTATATAGTGATGTTTAATGGCTTATCATCAGTTAGTCATATTAGGTCGGTTAACAGGGTCAAATCCCATATTACATGTGTATGGATAGAAGGTTAATCCCAAAGTCAGAACAGAATATTTACAGAACATTTACATATACATGTAGTTTGATACTTATCAGAAACAAGTATACAAATAAAGTTTGCCTTTGTTTGTATTTTTGACAGATATGACACTCAATATGTGTGTCACATGTCAGACAGTTCACGCGAGATCAGGGATCCGCCATTGTTGGTGTACTACATGAATCTATTTGAAAACACATAGACGTGTACATGGCCTCGCATACCCGAAACTCTTCCGATCTAACGTATGCTTAGAATCTAACAATTAACATTGATGTTCAGCATCAATCGATCATATTTTCAAATAATAAAGACATATTAACTAAATATTTATGAAGACACCCACAATGGTGATGTCTGGCACCCATCTACATCAACAGACTATTCAAACGTTCGTTTCACCGTGTATGAAGACAACAAAATTAATAGTATTGACCAAACACCCACACCATCGCACCGACGACAATAAACCAACAATACTATCCTACTATTTGTGCCTGGGAGAGAATGAGCCTAAAAAATAGCGGCTGGATCTAATCAACAGCGCAGGAAATAACAGAGGATCCCTCAATACACAGCATCGGTGTGTCAGGTATGTTGCATGGTGTCCGGCGGCTCTGTTCAGAGATCATCAGGCAATATAAAATTTATTTAATGAATATAATCCCTACCAGCCCTTTACAACAACAAAAAATAAAATAAGGCGCACACCCGCCCTATTTTTCCCCAAAATTCAGATGATATTCTATAAATAAACTTTATATGGCCTCAAAAGCGCCATAATGGCTGCGAGGTATTCTTCCACTAAACGGGTGTGATATCTATGGTGACAGTTCTGTTAACGATTATTAAATGGGACAGTATGACAAAACATTCACTATAGTGTAAATATATAATTAAATACTTCAGACAGTGTGCCTATTCTTTAGCATATTTAGTTTACATGTGCTAATTCAGTAAAATTCAGTAATCCATCTCTACCACTGATATATATACGAGGTAGCTCCAAGGGAGCTAACCTAGGCTAGTAAAAATTGTGTACAATATTTGAGTAATCCTTCAAAGGATATAGTAGTTATGACATGATTGAGAACTCCGGCGAACTTCTTCAAACAATATATGCCTCCGGCTCTATCGAAACTGGGGGTATAAAAATATATAATCAGCTGTGGTGAAATCAAGTGCGGATCCAGATGGGGGCGTGTCCGGCACACTCCCCCTCTAAACATTAGTGGAGTTTAGATTTTAAACCATGTTTTACGTGGAAAAATCTGATTATTTCCTTATTTCTCATCGAAAGTGTATGTTGTTACCACTCAGGTGAACCGTCTCGTCGAGAGTGGTAACAACATACACTTTCGATGAGAAATAAGAAGACTGCAGAAAACAATTATCTGAATTTTATGAAAGTTGACGATCATATGGGTCTCATTTGCAATTATGAATCCACGCCCCCTCTAGACCTAAATCCTGGATACGCCCCTGGAAATCTGCTTACATGAACAAATAATACATTGTTACGAGATATAATAATAATACATGCACATGTAATTAAGGAAAAATACCTTAAAACAGTTACTTTTTGTTTTGTTTTCTTCGTTTTATTTGTTAGGGTTTAAAAGCCTATCAACAGCTAAGGTAATTTAAGGCTGGGTCAATGGGTTTAGTACTAAATCCCATATATTACCTGTACATGTACATGTTCAAGTACATGTACAAATGGGGGGAAAATCCCAAAATCAGAACTGAATATTTACAATAACACTAGATGGCCGCAGCCTGCATGTCGCGCCTTGTGGCGAGGCATGGACACTAAAAAAAAAGATATAGTATAACAAAAAACTTTAACCAAAAAACTTAACCAAAAAACTTAACCAAAAACTTTAACCAAAAAACTTAACCAAAAACTTCAAAGTAATTTGACCTTGACATTGGGCACAGGGGCCGCACGGGAGTGGGGTAGAATGAAAATATAGATGATGATAAACACCCATGTGAAGTTTCAAGGTAATGGGCAAAGCAGTTGCAGAGATATAGCATAACAAAAAACTTTAACCAAAAAACTTAACCAAAAACTTTAACCACAAAACTTAACCAAAAAACTTAACCAAAAACTTTAACCAAAAAACTTAACCAAAAACTTCAAAGTAATTTGACCTTGACATTGGGCACAGGGGTCGCACGGAAGGGGGGTAGAATGATAGATGATGATAAACACCCATGTGAAGTTTCAAGGTAATGGGCAAAGCAGTTGCAGAGATATAGTAATAACGAAAAAAACTTAACCAAAAAACTTAAAAACCTTAACCAAAAAACTTTAACCAAAAAACTTAACCAAAAAACTAACCAAAGAACTTAACCAAAAACTTCAAAGTAATTTGACCTTCACATTGGGCACAGGGGCCGCACAGGAGGGGGTAAAATGAAAATATAGATGATGATAAACACCCATATGAAGTTTCAAGGTAATAATGGGCAAAGCAGTTGCAGAGATTATAGTATAACGAAAAACTTTAACCAAAAAACTTAAGCAAAAAAAACTTAACCAAAAACTTTAACCAAAAAACTTAACCAAAAACTTCAAAGTAATTTGACCTTGACATTGGGCACAGGGGCCGCACGGGAGGGGGTAGAATGAAAATATAGATGATGATAAAACACCCATGTGAAGTTTCAAGGTAATGGGCAAAGCAGTTGCAGAGATATAGTATAACGAAAAACTTTAACGAAAAACTTTAACCAAAAAACTTAACCAAAAAAACTTAACCAAAAACTTTAACCAAAGAACTTAACCAAAAACTTTAACCAAAAAACTTAACCAAACAACTTAACCAAAAAACTTAACCAAAAACTTTAACCAAAGAACTTAACCAAAAACTTTAACCAAAAAACTTAACCTTACAGCTTAACCAAAAACTTTAACCGGACACACGTACGTACGTACGTACGTACGTACGTACGCCAAACGGCCGACTATATCGCGCTTTCCGCAAGCGGGCGCGACAAAAACTATATATTCAGCCCTGAAATCAGAATGATCCTGATCTGATGCCAGGTCCTCGCCACACCAGAATTACTTGGCTCCTCCCAAAAGCAGTAGAATCAGTAATAATCTTACTATTTTTATAATGGGCAATAACCCAATTCAACTCCCAGGTAACAAAAGAGCCAAAGAAAACAAGAGCTGTAGGAGAACAGCATAGCTCGACTACGAGGGTTGTCGATGTACACATAGCTTGACAAAGAAGGTGGCTGCGGCCTGCATAAAAACCTTAACCAAGGTTGACTAAAAACATTAACCAAGGGAAATTAAGTAAGTAATTCAAGGTTAAATGTAGGTCAAGGTCAAATATAGGTCAGGGGTTATTGATGTACATCACTATGAGAAAAGGTTGTCCAAGTATGGTGTCTGTATGCACAATAGTATTCCATGTACAAGCTTGAGTAAAAAGCTTAACCAAGGTCGAGTAAAAACCTTAACCAAGGGGAATTAAGTAAGTAATTCAAGGTTAAATGTAGGTCAAGGTCAAATATAGGTTAGGGGTTGTTGATGTACATCACTAGGAGATGAAGTTGTCCAAGTATGGTTGGTGTAGGGCCAGGAGTATTCCATCTACAAGCTTGACTAAAAACGTTACCCAAGGGGAATTAAGTAAGTAATTCAAGAGGAAATGTAGGTCAAGGCCAAAAAGATCAGGGGTTGTTGATGTACATCACTAGGAGATGAAGTTGTCCAAGTATGGTGGGTGTAGGGCCAGTAGTATTCCATATAGAAGGTTGACTAAAAACCTTAACCAAAAGGAATTAAGTAAGTAATTGAAGAGGAAATGTAGGTCAAGGTCAAATATAGATCAGGGGTTATTGATGTACATACCTATGAGAAAAGGTTGTTGAAGTATGGTGTCTGGATGCACAATAGTATTCAATGTACAAGCTTGAAAAAAAACCTTAACCAAGGTTGACTAAAAACCTTAAACCAAGGGGAATTAAGTAAGTACAATTCAAGAGGAAATTGTAAGTCAAGGTCAAATATAGATGAGGGGTTATTGATGTGCATCACTAGGAGATGAAGTTGTCCAAGTATGGTGGGTGTAGGGCCAGTAGTATTGCATATACAAGCTTGACTAAAAACCTTAACCAAGGTTGACTAAAAACCTTAACCAAGGGGAATTAAACAAGTAATTCAAGAGGAAATGTAGGTCAAGGTCAAATACAGATCAGGGGTTATTGACGTACATCACTAGGAGATGAAGTTGTCCAAGTATGGTGGGTGTAGGGCCAGTAGTATTCCATATACAAACTTGACTAAAAACCTTAACCAAGGACGCCGACGCCGGGGTGACAACATAAGCTCTACTTATTCTTCGAATAGTCGAGCTAAAAACGTACCTGAGGGCCAAACCAGGCAAATCGTGATTCTTATAAGGAGAAACCCCACCGTTAATTTACGCTCGACCACCACCCACCTTCAAACAGTTACATATAATTGATTGATTTACATATGAAAATCAAATGGAATATAATGGTAAATCACTACACACATTCAAAGCTTACGTGTACTATACTATTGCCAGTGTCGGCCACACATACATGTAATAGCAAAGACTGTCATTTCTGTGAAACTTCGTGTTTCAAACTCAATGGCCATGTGTCCATTAATGACAGAATTCAATTGCGCAAACATTAGGTCAACATTATCTAACTAACACATGTCCTACAATATATGGAATTACTGTCTGTTCCACGTTTTGCTGCTGATGAACATTAGGCTATTAAACACATTAAAACTAAAAAATATTAAAAAAGTACTTTTTAATCAGTAACAAAAGTCACCCTCCCCCAAAAAAAGTATTTGATGAAATTCCATCAACTATTGATTTAATTGCGAAAAACGATTTTCCTATAGGAATTTAATAAGGAGGCTAAACATAGATTTGTTTTAAATAAGTTTTTATTTGTGGACCGATTTTCAAAATCCAACTTTTGTTTTCTTATTTGCATCATTTCCAGTTTCGGAGTTAATTTCCAAAATATTTCGTTTGTTGATCCTCCTGATCCTCCTCCTCCTCCTTTTTCAAGTTTTTCCCATAGAAAAACATTTGTGGAGGGTGACTTTTTCGTTATTTATGAAAAAGTGTTTACTTTCAAATATTGTTTAGATTTAATATGTTTAATAGCCAAACGTTCGTTGACAGCAAAACGTGGACAGACACTCATACCTTCTGATCATACATATACATATTACACTTAGTTATAACAGCATATACCGTAATCATGGTAATAGTATCGTATCATGTGCTGCTCACTTATTATTCATCTTCGCCATATCTCAACATACTATTTCGACTAAATAAATCCAACCCAACCATGTATAAACAATAAATTATATTCTATAATTATTTACAATACTCGTAGCTGATTGTAAACAAGGATTGTAACCTATAAATGCATGTTGTTAAACTGCTTGTAACTCATGTATTGTTTGCATCGGTATATGACTATGTATAGAAATAAAAACTTAAAACTGAGAACTCGATTTATCCCATGGACACCTCTAACTATAATAAATGTGGCTGCAATACTTGACTATATTATCGAACGAGCTATGCTCGTTCGATAATATAGTCAAGTATATCGGGAAAAATGGGTATTATGGGATTTGTGACCAGTGTAACTCGTGATCAAATACAATGTACCACACTCCTGCAGCCACAGGTGATCGGCATGTTGATAGGATAGTGTATTATACTTTTTAGACATGTAGAACAAAATCAAAATGCAGTCATTTGATATTGAAAGTATAATACTTTCAATATCGAATGACTGCATTTTAAAGGTACATGCCCACTAAGTAGGTACAATCTGTTCTTTATATCAGATACATAATCCGAGATATTTTCTGGCAAAATAAACATTCATTCACCATTACCCCACATATTGATTGGAACTATTATACATTTTATATCAGACGTAAATTCCCACACTGATAACCGTGTTTCCTTAGAATGTTAACGAACATTATTATTTATTCTCTGTATTTATTTTTTGATGTGCAATGATCATACTTTATAATCTGTCGAAAATATTATTTGTTCAGGCGACACATTTAATTAGTATGAATAATTAAAAAATGTCATGCCTCATTTGCATATGAAAATAGCCTGATACCAACGCGCGTCACTGTCAGTAAAATAAATATTACCAAATGATTACATCTGTATAGCGGGCACTCGTAAATTTTAGAACTGGTGGAATAGTGACACCCATTTAATTCCTATAAAGAACAGTTTGTGCCTATTGAGTGGGTATGTACCTTTTATGTTTTTTATTACATGTCTAAAAAGTATAATACACTATCCTATCAACATGTCGATTGCCTGTACCAGTAGCCTGATAACGATCTATATTGATTGTCGGAAGCATGACGGGGGTGTTTCAGTGATGGAATGGCGAATAGTGCAGATCCTGATCAGACTGTGCGAATGCACAGGCTGATCTGGATCTACACTAGTTGCAAAAACACATAAGTTCTACTTCTCCAGTCGCAGCCACATTTCTTCCACAAAAATACATTTACAAAAAAACACATTTGTTTCTTATTAGGCAATTAAAATGTAATAAATTCAGTATAATAAAAATTAATAAATTTATTCATAAATTGAAAATTTCTCCCTCAAAGTATATTTTGCTAGATAAGTATACTTTACAATGTTGGTGAAATAGGCTACAGTTTATATAATTGTGTCTATACACGTGTACATGTCATGTCTTTGTTCTTTCCCCGCTTACTAGTAGGGACATCTCGTGGAGAAGCAGATTTTTGTGACTCTCGTGTACCTTCCTTCGATTTTTTCTTTCCCCGTGGACTGTTAGGGGCATCGTTGGTACGTGTATATTGTGGCGACTCTCCTCGTGTCCCTTCATTCAATTTTTTCTTTCCCCGCTGCTGACTGTAATGGGAATCGTAGGTACGTGTAGATTGTGGTGACTCTTGTGTCTTTTCTGTAGACGTAGATTGTTGCGAATCTACTGATGTCCCTTCCGTCGATATTTTCTTTTTCTGCTGGATAGCTATATTGTCGTCTTGTAGCTTCTGCAGATACACCTGAAATTGTTACAACGCTCCAGATAAGCTTTGTGTCTAAAGAAAAAGGGTTTAACGTCCCAGCAACAGCTGAGGTCATATAGAGACGGGACCATAGTAAAGTCACAGGTGGAAGACTAAATAGAATATGGTACTGTACGAGACCAAGTGGGTGGGGTAATGGGATTTTTTTAATAGGCATTTTTTTGGTGTCATAGGTCCGAGTCTTCCATCTGTGTTTAAAGTCTCATCTGACAGACCAGTGGGATGGAAATACTGTGTAAGTATTGTTGATGCCTAAGGTGAGGTTTGAGCCCACCACCTCAGAATTGGAAGTAAGGGGCCCGTTTCACTAAACTTCTAAACTAAAATGTTCGTAAGTTCAAATTTAAGATCGTCTGTAAATGTAAATTTATGGATTTACATTTATTGAGCATAGGCTGCATATGCAGTCTATGCTCGATAAATGTAAATCCAATAATTATTTACAAGAAAACTTTGTTAATGTGAAATTTACAGACTATCATAATTTTGCACTTACGAACATTTTAGTCGTACGAAGTTTAGTGAAACGGCCCCCAGGTATTTTAACCCCTAGGCCACAACCTATCCCTTGTGTCTAAAGAGTACTGTACCCCCTGATTTCAAATTAAATGCATATTTTATTTTTACAACTGGATTATTGATTTTCTTCAATATTAAATAGGGAACAACCGATAAAAAAAATAATTAAGCATTCACTTATTTGAGTGTAGTATTACTTATTCACTTGTCTATACTATAATACAGTTGAACATTGAACTGCAAAAATCAAACACGTACGAAGATTTCTATGATTTTGCTTCTCAAAAAATAATGTTTTATCTACACGTTTATGTCATTAAATGTAGCACATCCACAGAAGATTTTCCAAAATCGGCTGTCCGAAAAAATGTTATTGTGGATTTAAATTTTGCACTAAGTGAAACTGGTCCCTGAATCTGCAATGTTTGCACAGGGACTGCACGAGTGGGATACAGTATGAATATATGGATGATGACTAATAAGCATATGAAGTATCAAGTCAATGTGACTTAGGACTGCAGAGATATAAGGTATTTAAAAACTTTAACGCAGATTTCGGACGGACGCACATAAGCACACACGCACGGACACCCGGAAGTCACTGTGGTCACTATGTCTCGCTTTCCGCAAGCGGGCTCGACAAAAAGTGGGTATAATGAAGGATGTTATATCGTAGACGTTTGACTCACTGGCATGGGAAATAATATACTAATCCATTATTTCACTTATTTCAAGATTTAACCCCAATAAGTTGCATATTACCAGATTTAATGACTACCTGTTTGACAGGAATATGGAAAATGAATACTTGGATGGGAGACTGCATTATAAACATGGCTAATTATAAGTATGTTATTGCACACATATTGGATTTTTAAGGAACTAAATACTGCGGTCACTAACGCTCCCTCACATTTAATTCCTTAAACATCCAACAAGTGTGAACAACAAGTTATACATACAATGAGCACTGTAGCAGAGAACAAGAAACACCAAGGTGGTATATTAGCAAACAACCAAACACAGATGTAAATCAAAGTACTGAAAGTACTGAAATATATTTTATCCCGTCAACACAGTGTGTATGTGCCGTGAAACACGGTGCCGTGAAACATTTTTGATATCCTGTCAATACGACCTAATCACCGCGTATGAATATATGCGGTGACTGGGGTTACTTTTTTGCATTTTAAAACCATTGTGAAAACAGACAGACCAAAAGGCCATAGGATAATTTGGCACAGGGCACTATGGCACTATGGCTGCCCCCATAGAAAAGTGCGCAACACAATATGTTATCTCAAGGGGCATAGCTATGTTTCTTATGAACTCGGTAAACTTGGTTTAATAAATATCATATTAAATCATGTAAGATTGTCTATATCTTTATTAATAGATAATTCCAGCACAAAAATATTTACACAATTCCCTAACATTTGATTGGCCCGTAGCAAGTCTCTGTCCAAAATTTATATCCCAGTAAACTCCCACACCGAACTACTTTCCATAACCGTGAGGCACAGTTAAAATAATTCTTAAGAAAACGGAAAATAAACACATTTTCTTGATGAATTTATTTCAAATGTTGGAATTATAAGGAATGAATGGCCTTTTTGTTGAATTTATCGGGGATATAAACTTGGAAAAGTCGCGGGAATACTGGACGAGGCCTTCCGGCCTTCGTCCAGTATTCCCGTGACTTTTCAAAGTTTATACCCCGATAAATTCCACAAAAAGGCCATTCATTCCTATAGTATAGTTTCCAAAAGCTCTAAGAAAAAAAGCACAGAACGTCAATGTGGAAACAAAATCCAGAGATCAGTTTTCATGGAGAAATTGGCGAAAATGGTCTATTTTCTCAATTTTTTAGTGAAAACTTCTCCTTATTTTGAAGGGCTACCTTGAACCCTGGAATCGGCAGTTGAATAATCAATACAGATAAGAACCAACCTTTTTGTCTTTTTTCTCAATACGACCTGCGTCGCACATTAGTTCGTCCCTGACTTCAGTGAGAATGTATCCCAGTAAATTCCTGCCTCGCCATCGTGTCTCGTCCCACGCCCGTTCATCATACTTCTCATGTCCAATTCCCCACACAGCATCCATTGGACTCGCTTCCACTAGCAGCTTTGGGTAGGTGTCGAACAACGTATGCTTCATACGTTTGTTCTGCGAAAACTGTAACACAAAATTTCTGTCTGTCTTATGTAAGTCGCCCTGCGTTACAGACAGAAATTTCGGGTTACGAAAACTGAAGACGAGAAAATGGGGTAGGTACAGTTTGATGGAATTGAGTGTAGTTCATCCGTAAGCAATCTAGATACTGGTAATTTTATTGTGTTTTGCTGACTAAATTGTGGCTGTGCCTGGAGAAATTGGGACTATAGGATTTGTGACCAGTGTAGGTCCTGATCAAATATATATAGCTCTTGCAGCCTGATACTGATTTTTATCAGGTAACCTGCCCTGTATTGGCCGAATACGTACTGACTGATAACATATTGTTGTATCAGGCATTGACCTGATACAAACATCCGGGTTACAATGAGGTGAATATTGACGTTCCATTGGTGGGATGACGTCACGTGACGTTACCAAATGATGTCAGTGTAATGACGCAATGTAAACAAGTCCGTGTTCTCAGTGTCATAGATAACGACGTCATGTGTGGTCATTTTCCAGCATAAAACGTTACCTGATAAACAGAATACCAGACTAGTGTCTTTTGATATCAAGTTTATCAGGCTCGGCTCGGAAACGGTAGGAATTCCTCGGCAAGCCTCGGAATTCCTACGCGTTTCCTAGCCTTGCCTGATAAACTTGATATCAAAGACACTAGCCTGGTATTCTCTATATATTGCTATTTAGAAGCATGATGGGTGTTTCATTGATGGAATGGCGAACAGTAACGTATCATAACATCATATCATAACAAAATGACATGTTTAAAATTGTAATTTTCTATGCATTCTATGTATTTCTGAAGGTTATCGATAATTCTCAGATGATCATATGAACTTGCCACTACCATATTGACGTTAGAGCCTTCAACACATTATTTCATTTGTTATGATACGAGGTTGTGTCCGACCTAGGAAAAGTGGATGTAATTCGATATTATTTGCATAAAGATAACAATAATTCTCAAATGAACATGTGCACTTTCCGCCAAAATATTCAAATTAGTGTTAATACAATCGTGCAATGTAATATGATACGAGGTCGTGTCCGACCAAAGTTAGAAGCCTTGTTCATATATGATGAAAGCCGAAACACGCCGATTGCCTGTGATCAGGATCTGCACTGTTTGCTGATATTTTCTGATTTTAGACAAAAATACCCATTTTCTGACTAATGAAATAGTTCAAATGCCTTCAAATGCCTTCATGGAAGAACTATTTGATTTGCTTAGAAATGTCAGAGCTACAGATAATCTGCGTATTTGCTTAAATACCTAATTAAAATTGCCAGAAACCCAATCAAAATCAGAAGTAGCGAGTATCAAAATGCAATAATAAATTTGTGGTACCTTTATCATGCTGCAGAAAACAATAAACAGACCACAAATATAGCATATTTGTCTTATTTTCCATGAAAACACATCTTGGTATTCAATTATTGCTGTCTGTTGATGTGTAAACAGTAGGGAGAATACTATAACCCCTGATTTCAAAATCATTGCATACTTTACTTCTACAAATGGATTATTGATTTTCTTCATTACGAAATAGGGAACAAATGATAACAAAATATAACAAATTTAAGCATTCACTTATTTCAGCTCAACTAAGTGAATTTTCAACTTTATGACAGTATTTTCAATACTCAATTTGAAAATCAATGCGTATATTCACATTGCTGTGCGTATTTTGTACTCCCACTTTTGATAATCAATGAATATTCAGCTAAAACTAGAAATGGACGCTCGTCGACAAGCGCATGTGTATCCCCCTCCCCAGATACACAAGTAGTTTGAAAAAAGGGTGTTCGAGTTATGCTCCGGAGACAAAATCAGTGCGTGGAAAAACAAAGGGAGATAACTAAAAAATTAGTGATGCAAGAGTTGTCATTCTTGCGTGACACACCTTTAGGGTCGTGGTCAATGTATGTGTGAAGTTTCATGAAAATATTCCAAAGGGTGTTCGAGTTATGAGTGCACAAAACAACAAAGGGAGATAACTAAGAAATTAACGTTGCAAGAGTTGTCATTCTTGCGCACGACACACCTTTGGGTCGTCTTCTATGCGTGTGTGAAGTTTAATAAACAATATTCTAAAGGGTGTTCGAGCTATGCTCCGAACACGAAATCAGTGCATAAAACAACAAAGGGAGATAAGTAAAAAAAATGAACGATGCAAGAGTTGTCATTCTTGCGCGGGACACACCATTGGGTCGTGGTCTATGCATGTGTGAGGTTTAATGAAAATATTCCAAAGGGTGTTCGAGTTATGCTCCGGACACTAAATCAGTGCATGAAACAACAAAGGGAGATAAGTAAACAAGAATTCCGCGGAATCAAATGCCTCGCCTTGTCCCGTCTTGACCTCATGCCTGGGCCCGAAAGCAATTTTCACTGGCCCGAACATATTATACAATTATTGACTAGTGAGCCATAGAATATCAGATTATATTCTATGGATCACTAGTCAATAATTGTTTTATTATATGATAATAGTCTGTATATAGCACTTACGACCTTATGCTACTAGACAAAAATGGAGAAAAAAAATGGAAAAAAAAAGTTTAAAAATTAAAAATAATAATGCTCGCTACTGGAGCCCAGAATTTTTTTTAATAGTCCTATATTTATCTACATATCATATCTGCACAGGTCCACATATTACCACAATATTGTCAACACAGTTTACGGAAATGTAATATAATAATTTACCCGTATAAATTACCTGTAATAAGTTAGTGGTCAGTTAGTGGTCAGTTAGTGGTCAGTCTGGACATTTTCACATGCTAGGACATGCACAGGTGAATGGTTCTCCCAGTCACTATTGTTCAACCGGAGAAGGCTATTGTTCTCTCTACAGGTAAGGCATCACGGGACGGTTGAAAATAGCCAAAATTTACTGCTTTTCTGAGGGCGGCGGGTCACCGTCTCTCACAATCAGTTAAGGAGGCTCTTGTGACAAGTATTGAACAATTCTCGCAAATGAAGTACAAATCGCGCGCCACAATAAAAATTCAGTAACCGCATCAGATGTGTTCAATTAAATTTCTACAAAGTTACCCCACCCACCTATTTTTGGCTAGAAATTTCAACACGACTGAATTTATCGGAATTGTTTTCATGAAAATATGAGGCACAGATACTTTGTTATGTCTTGTTCTATCACTTGTAACACCACACCATTTTCTGAAAATGATTTCAAAGCGGGGTCATAACCAGCTCAAATTCAAAGTCAAAATTAACCGGAGCTAACATTCAGTTTCGTAGAATTATGAAAAACTCTAAAAAATACACCTAGTCAAGCCTCCCAAAGTCAAGAAATATCCATAAACCTATTTTTCTAGACACACTGGTGTAACTTACAGGGTCGGTAGACAAGTATATAGAAAATCGTCCACCCCCTTTTTAAAGCTAGCTGCCCACTGTCCCGTGAGACCTAAGGTGTACAGAGCACACGAGAAACGGGTCTTCATGTATTATTGTCCAGTTTGTAGAGTGCGCAAAACAAAAAATGGAGATAACTAAAAAATTAGCTACGCAAGAGTTGTCATTCTTGTGCGCGACACACCTTCGGGTCGTGGTCTATGCATGTGTGAAGTTTCATGAAAATATTCCAATGGGTGGTCGAGTTATGCTAAATCAGTGCGCGAAACAAAAAAGGGAGATAACTAAAAAATTAGCTACGCAAGAGTTGTCATTCTTGTGCGCGACACACCTTCGGGTCGTGGTTCTATGCATGTGTGAAGTTTCATGAAAATATTCCAAAGGGTGTCGAGTTATTTGCTCCGGACACAAAATCAGTGCGCGAAACAAAAAAGGGAGATAACTAAAAAATTAGCTATGCAAGAGTTGTCATGCTTGTGTGTGACACACCTTCGGGTCGTGGTCTATGCATGTGCGAAGTTTCATGAAAATATTCCAAAGGGTGTTCGAGTTATGCTCCGGACAAGAAGTGTCTGCGGCGGACGCGGACGATGTTCGGTGTCAAATCCATAGTATCCCCCCACTTTCGTCCGGGGGGATACAATTGCGTAAAATATGCCAATACGCACCTTATCTGGAGATCTGGGTATCCTTACCTTGGCAATATTGGCTTGTTTAACGATGTGTAAACAATTGGCACTCCATACATCTTCATCAAAATTGTGCACTTTCCTTCCAAGGGACTTGATTTTGGGTGGTGCTGTGGCCCGTAAAATCTTCCGTCCAATGTAATTATCGTCAAATATTTCTGCAATGGAATATTAGTCCTTTTACCCCTAAATAACTGGAATGGATATTGATATGTTAATTTTGCGACCAATCCGATCGCAACAAAATTATTTTCAGACAAGATTTTTTCTGCAAAGGGGATGTTTTTTCCTTAGAAGTTATGAAAATTACTTGCAAACAGTGCAGATCCTGATGAGACAGCTTATCACGAGCCGGCTTATCTGGATCTACACTGTTTACAAACACATAGAGGGCTGTAGGTTGAAAAGCTGGAAAAGAATGTTTAATGGCTTACCACAGACACAAGATGGTGTGGTATTCAGAGCTCCAGATAAGCTGCGTATTTGCTTAAATACCAATTAAAATTGCCAAAAACCCAATTGAAATCAGAAGTAGCGAGTATCAAAAAGCAATACAAATTTTGTGGTACCTTTATCATGCTGCAAAAAACAATAAACAGACCACAAATATAGCATATTTTTCTTATTTTCCATGAAAACACATCTTGGTATTTCATTAAAATTGTCTCCAAGGCAATTTCACCTTCCTCATGATTATCCTTTGCCGAATTTTTCGCCAACTATTACTGTGATTATGGATTTCTATTGTATTCCGTTTTAATATGTGCGTTTACAACTAAAATAAAGAAAAATATGCTATATTTGTCTGTTTATTGTTTATTGTTTTCTGCAGCATGATAAAGGTACCACTAATTTTTTATTGCTTTTTGATACTCGCTACTTATGATTTCAATTGTTTTTTTTTTGCAAGTTTAATTGGGTATTTGAGCAAATACGCAGCTTATCTGGAGCTCTGCATCAAAGATGGGATAGCGGCTGAGAAAAAGTACCATATGAAGTTTACAACCAGCCTAGCCCCTCATCAGTCTGGTCCACAGGTGTTTGAACAGATGGTCAGTATGTTGGTGTCATATGATATTTTGGTGGATTTTGGGTAGACTTGGGTGGATTTCGTTGCTGTATCAGGCATTGACCCAATACGAATATCTGGGTTACAACAAATTGAAAACTGACGTTACATTGGTCGAACGGCGTATGACGTTACTGAATGATGTCAGTGGAATTATATGATGGAAACAAGTCTGAGACTTTTACAATGATGTGATAATTTAGGGGATAACCGTGCTTTGTTTTTTGATTTGGAGCGGTATGTGGGAGGTTTTATGGTCTGTGAATCAGTTTGACGGCGACGTGTTAGCGGAGCCGTAAAACTGATTCACAGACCATAAAACCTAGCTCACACATACCGCTCCAAATCTAAAAACAAAGCACCTCACACATACCGCTCCAAATCAAAAAACAAAGCATGGTTATCCCCATTCTAATGCACCTAGTGTGCTCCCCGCTTTCTGCAACGTCGTAGCATATCACAAACAGTGATAGTTTTCATTACGTCAGCAGGTTGTTGTCGTCATCATCGATAACCGCCTCACACCAAATGAATATGAATTTAATGAAATGTAACTCCGCCAAAGAATATTCCCATTTCAAATAGAGATTAACGGGACTTTTATTAAGACAATCTATACATTTATTCAACTGTAATGTTTATTTTAACAATTGTATTGTTTTTATATGTGTAGTTGCAACAGTTATTTGCTTTTATTCATTTGAAGAAATGCCAACATTTCTGCATTGGGTTCGTGTGATTTTTACCATAAAGGAAATGTCAACAACTTGTTGTGTCAACAGGCCTAGGATTTCCCTGGATGCATGTACGCCTAATTCAGGTGATTACCCATCTGCAATACAGTTTATTATGTATAGTCATGTATGTGCACATTGGAATTCGCAAAGTTATAGGCTGGTACTGGCATATTGAGTTTGCATTTGAGCACTTTATTAAATTCTTCTGTATTTTGGGCGGGTGGGTTAATATTTTTGGGAATTTGTTGAAGGGCCACCACACTGTAGTCACGTTTGTCAGTCGTTGTTAGATTTTCTTTTCCGCTTTGGTTGTACATGTCAATATGGCAGAATGGATAACCGAAAATGTACCAAAATTAATTTGGAAATAAGTGCAAGCCCCGCCGCTGGCCATTGTTTACAAAAGCGCGTAGGGTTACATAAATCTGTCAAGTTGTAAAACACAGACTGGTAAAACAGAGATTTTATATGCTGTGATTTTTCATATTTTATAGGCTCTGATTTCAATTGACCAATCAGATGCGTGCTTTCTATTTTCGGTGCATTAGAATGTTCATTATGTAGCCTAAAACGTTACCTGTTAAATAGAATACCATGCTAGTGTCTTTTCTAACCATTTCCTAGCCGAGCCTGATAAAGTTGATATCAAATGACACTAGCCTGGTATTCTCTATTTATCAGCTGGTGGCCGATATGTTAAAATCATACAAACCTGCTTTCTTATACATCATGAACTGTTCCGCACAGTTGAAGTCAATTCCATCGGCATTAAATGAAGACCAATGCCACTGGCTAAAAACTGTGTCCTTTTGCCAGAAGTACTCATATTTCTTACATGCCACTTCAAAATCTGCATCAGAGTTAGTATTCCATTTGGAATCAATCCCTTTCCAGGAAACCTCTTGATTTGCATTCCTAAAGTGTCCATCATTACCATAATCAGAAGCCATGCTGTCACCGCTTGCTTGCGAACCACTACCACTTCTATCATACAATTTCTGTTGATCCACAACCAAATCATTCTTATCATGTCTCCGGTCTGATTTTCCAGTGTTCGCACCTTGGTTGCTATCATATAGCATGTTATCTGCCCCTGCCCCTCGATTATCCGAATAGCTAGCATCATTTTCAGTTTTATCAACTCCTTTGTCAGTCGAGGAAGATGAAACATTATTCAACGAACGAACCTCTGGAATTCCTTCATTGTCAAGGGGCACAACTGGTGGAAGAGATGGATATGTTTCAATTACGGATACACTGTATGCTTGACCCGGATACACAACTGGTGTTGTTTTAGAATCACTTCCAGCAGTAGATGGTCCCCCATTAGCTTTGTCAGTGGTGTTACCATCCACTGGTAACTCTGGATAAAGTTTGCTGCCTTTATTTCTTGGATCATGATCACCAACAGTTGGTTCGTGGATGATAGGGTCGTTCTGCAATTCAGCTCGAGTACTGGGAGAATACACTTGATCTGATGACATTCTGATGAGTCTATCTGAAATAGACGTGTCACTCTTATTTATGTAGCCGATTTCACCAACATTGCAAAGTATACTTATCTAGCAAAGTATACTTTGAGGGAGAACTTTTCAATTTAAGGATAGATTTATTAATTTTTATTTTACTGAATTTATTACATTATCACAGCCATTTTGGCTGTGATAATGTAATAAAGTTAGTATAATAATTCTGCATACTTTTAATCATCAAATGTATGCAGTTGTTAGTTCTATATGACATAATACATTTCGCGAAAAATAAATGATTACTTCCTCACAGTATACTTTGCTAGATAAGAATACTTTGCAATTTTGATGAAAACGGCTACAGGTAATTAGCATTGTGCATGTATTGGCCCAATATGTACTAACTGATAATATAATGCCGTAACAGGCAATGACCTGATTTGAATTGAAAACTGACGTTTCATTGGTCGAACTGTGTCACATGACGTTACCGAGTGATGTCACTGTAACAATGCAACATAAATAACTTAGTTACTGTAGTTTTCATTACAAGTCTATGTTCTTTTCCTTGAAAACTACATGTATTTTAACTTTGATCATCAGCTAGCATAAATGTTATCTACCGGTGCAGGCCCGTAGCCAGACCTGTTTGAAGGGGGGGGGGTCGTTTCGAAGGCCCAAGGGGCCTGAGGTATCTAGGGGGTCTAAAAAAGTGGACCTCGAGGCTGTGCGGGGGGGTCGTCCGACCACTCCGACCCCCCCTGGCTACGGGCATGCGGTATAGTATATAGAATATCACTCTAGTGTTTGTTGAATAAATAGAATACCAACCCAGTGTCTGTTCTCGGCAAGCCTTGGAATTCCTACGTGTTTCCTAGCCTTGCCTGATAAACATGATATCAAAAGACACTAGACTGATATTTCTATAAATTGATTATCGAACTTGAAAAAATCATGAGTAACTTCTCTAATAATTCGCCGTAATTTCTAAGAAAATCTCTGGCCAGTATCACGCTCCAATTATTTCACATACATGTATGCAAGATTTAACCCCAATAAGTTAATATTACCAGATTTGTTGACTACATGTTCGACAGGAAATGGAAAATCAAAGTGTCCCAAAATTAGCTTAACCCACTATATGTGTAAGAACACATTACAACTTAGTAATATAGTTACAGTTCATATATTGATTTTTTAATAAATTCATTTCGAGCAAGCGTACTCTACGGAAGCCCATTAGGGCCACTTCACTTGTTTTTAATTTCCATTTATTCAAGATGTTTTCTTGAATTTTCAAGTTCTTTTCTTGAATTTTCAAGATCTTTTCTTGAATTTTCAAGAAAAGATCTTGAAAATTCAAGAAAAGAACTTTAAAATTCAAGAAAACATCTAAAACATCTCGAAAATTCAAGAAAGTATCTTGAAAATTCAAGAAAACATCTCGAAAAATTCAAGAAAAGATAAAAAAAGTGAAGTGGCCCTAATGGACTTCGGTAGTACTCGGATGGGAGACTGCATTATAAATCAGGCTAATTATTAGTATGTTATTGCTCCCTTGCATTTAATTCCTTAAAAATCCAATATGTGAACAATAACTTATCAGTGGAAATCTTTCGGGCATCATGGAAATTAGAATTGGTAGAACTTTAGATGATTTTGCCCTTGCCTTCTTTCTCTATAAAAACATGGCTCGACAGCACTTTAGAATCATTTCCATTAGATTATGAAGTGCTGTCAAATCATGTTCTTAATGAGGAAAATAGAAAGTATAAAAAAACAGCAGAGAATAAGATTTAATTCAGCAGTTTAAGGGTTAAACTAGGCAACATGACATCAAACTAACAAATTCCGCCACTTCTAAAGTCAAGTGTCCCAAAATTAGCTTAACCCACTATATGTGGAATACACCTTTACGGGTATGAACCTTTTTAAATATTTTATTTTTGTTATTTCTCCATGAAAGTATATGTTGTGACTCATTTGAACCTGAACCGTCTCGGTGCGACGATTCAAATGGTGGTCACAACATATATTTCTGAGCTCATATAAAGAAAATATTTAGGATTTTCCACAAACAAAATGGCGTATCCTCATCATGAAATGTGTTAAGGGAAGTTACTTGTGAGTTTTTATGTTAGCCTATTCATAAGGCTGATAAACGGAAAATAATGGCGGCTGGAGGCTATGAAGTGAGAAAATGGGCTTATGGCATATGCACAGTTGACGGGTAAAAAAATCACACAACAGGATTATAGTATATTATTTATACAATGATCAAGAGACTATCACCTGTGGGAATGTCATTGTGTAGCCAATGTTAGCTTCTGATCTGAGAATAAAATTTGAGAAATGGGCTTACGGCATTTTGTGACTTGTCTAGAGCAAAAAGAAGACAATCCGAGACAATAAATGGAGAAATACACAGCTTATGGATGGTATTTGTAAATATAAATGGGGCATGCGTAGATCTAGTGTAGATCCAGATTAGATTATGTGGATGTTGTTTATTGTTAATGCTATTTTAGAGACTCAGAGCTCCAGATAAGGTATGTATTGGTGTATTTTATGTACTTATTTTAGCAGAATATACATCGATTATCAAAAGTGGGAGTACAAAGTACTCACAGCAAAGTGAAACGATACGCATTGATTTTCAAATTGAGTAGTGGAAATGCTGTAGTAAAGTTGAACATTTCCTTAGTTGAGCTACTTAGTGTTTGATTTTTGCAGCTCAATGTAAGGGAATTTTTAAATTTGTTTTATTTTTTATCATTTCTTCCTTATTTAATCAGGAAGAAAATCAGTACTACATTTGTAAAAGTAAAATATGCATTGAATTTGAAATCTGGGGGTATAATACTCTTTAATAATACTCTTTAATAATACTCTTTAGTATCATCTGGAGCTCTGAGACTACTAGTGTCTACCAAATGTTTTAAAATTTATTTACCGTAAAGATTCTAATAGATGTCCATGCTCAGGCCCGTAGCCAGACCTGTTTGAAGGGGGGGTCGTTTCGAAGGCCCAAGGAGCCCGAGGTATCTAGGGGGGTCTCAAAAAGTGGACCTCGAGGCTGTGCGGGGGATCGTCCGACCGCTCCGACCCCCCCTGACTACGGGCCTGATGCTCTAATAGATGCCCACCCCCCATTTTGACGTTGAAAATTAGGGAAAAAAACATAATTTCTACTTTCACTTTCAAATCCGGAAGCGAAATTCGACTGTTTCCGGTGTCAGAGTAAATTCCTCATCAGCAGTAGCTATTTGCACGGACACAGGGCGATCAGAATTTACACAGTTATGGAGACAACATTTTCAAAGCATCTCAAACACCATCTCATTAAATATGGGTCAAATTGACATCATCTTGGATTGTTGGCCAATATTTTCTAGGAGATGAGCAATAAATATGGCTTGCTCTGGACATGGCTGTGGGCTGAAAATAATCGCTCTGATACAGACCGAAATGGTCATGGTCCTAAACGGAAACATCGGAAGGCGTAAATCTGATCACCATTAATGATTGACGCTGTCTTGGTATCTCATTATAGTATGTTAACATTTTTACCGACTGTACCATAATGACTAAATGTGGGCCGAAAAGTCTTGGTCCAAAATGTCCATAAACTGACAGACAGTCAGTACAATCAAGTCCGGCAGATGTTTGAGAGTAACGTCCCTTTGTTATGTTTTTGTTTTGTTTTTATCATTTTCCCTTTGCTCAATAACACTGGTCTCTATTAAACGCCCACCTTGGACTTCAGAGCCAGTGGTGATTCTAATAGACGCCCGGGTGTTTATTGGAATCTTTACGGTAATTATGTTTAACAACCTGTCAACAGCTAAGGTCATTTTAGGCCGGGTTAATGGGGTGAAATTGCATATTTCACCTGTTTGGATGGGGAGGAAATTCCAAAATCAGAACTGAATATTAAAATAACCTGATCTTGAGCTAGGTACTCGCACATCAGAATCACTAGCCCCACTCACTACAAGTAATAGGATTAGTACTAATCCTACTACTTTATAACGGGTACCGGTATACATAACTGTATTTAACAAAACATGCAGGGGTGATGCCCGATAATATGTCACCTAATTAACATCAGTTACCCACGTCAGCATGTCAACAATTTGCCTACACAGATACAAGCTCCAGATAAGGAATTAGTAATTGAGTATTGTTACTCCATCACTCCTGAAGCAATTGGGTATTTCAAAATATTAATTGGGTAAAATAAAATCACATCAACAGACAGCAATTATTGAATAGTTTGCTTCGAAATGAAAACATGTCTTGGCTTTCATTAGAATTGTCTTCTTGGAGACAATTCTAATGAAATACTAAGATGTGTTTTAATGGAAAATAAGAAAAATATGCTATATTTGTGGTATGTTTATTGTTTTCTGCAGCATGGTAAAGGTACCACAAAGTTGCTATTGCTTTTTGATACTCGCTACTTCTGATTTAATTTGGGTTTTTGGCAATTTTAATTGGGTATTTAAGCAAATATGCAGCTTATCTGGAGCCCTGCAGATATGCTTTGAAATTGTATTAAAGTTTAGGTAATTTGACAGAATATACACAAGGTATATGACATGAACATTTGTTTGGAAAGCCTTAATTGCACATAATATTACACGACATTATGACATAGTTTGTAGTCATAATACTCATATTGTTTTAAATAAATCGGTGTTGTTTTATCTTTCTATCGTTAATTAGCGACATTTGCTCATCGACACCCTAATTTGTAGAGACCCATACAGTTATTTAGCAGTTATTATCTATCTGGGGACGAGATGACTTGCGAACGAATAAACAAGGAAGAGTTGTAAAACAAATGTCAGTTTTCAGACGACCGACTGGGGTCACATTGCCGACGATAACTGTACGATAATGGCACATACTAAAGTATATGTTCGCAAAATATCAACAAAATGGCCAACAAAATAGACACGAAATCTGCTTACCTTCGTAAAAATGAGTAAAAATGTGGAAATTCCTACTTTCGTTTCATCTCACATAGGCGCTTGTAATAGTCGGTGTAGCGTTAGATTTCCCTCCCATCAGGAAAAATCTGAAATCTATTGGATTTACCTGGGTCCTCACCTGGTTCCCCTTAGTATTACGTTACCTACCTCAGAATAATTAAATATGTTTATGATTATAAACTATATTACGGTTTATACAACCAAGTATGCGATTGGCCCGTTTAGCACAATACACAGACAGTTTAAGATTATCCGATATGACGGCTCGATCGATCCTAATTAAGTCTCTTTCAGAGGATGTAAAAAGGGGTGATGTATAAAATGGGGTGCTCATAAGAAAAAAGCAAATCCAATTTCTTGTGAAAACTCTAGTTTTCTGAAATGTTCGTCCGCTCCAACACTGTTTACTCTATGTGACCATCATGTTCATGCAATTTTTAATATCCTGCATGGAAATTGAGTCCAAAATACCCTGGGGGCCGCTTCACTAAACTTTGTACGACTAAAATGTTCGTAAGTGCAAAGTTATGATAGTCAGTAAATTTTACATCAACAATGTTTTCTTGAAAACAATTATTGGATTTACATTCATTGAGCATAGGCTGCATAATCAACCTATGCTCAATAAATGTAAATCCATCAAGTGAAACGTGCAGTTGATCCTAAATTGGCACAAACGAACATTTTAGTCATACGAAATGTGTCACATTAATGTTAACATGTTTCTCAAGCAGATTTGTAAACTGTTGATTAGGCTCTACATGCAAACTGTATGTGGCATCGACTCATCAGAACTATATATGTTACCGGACTATCTTCTTTCATTTTAATGTATTATATTAAAATATATACAGTCATGGTGCGCAACCACCATTGATTTTGTTTCTTAAAAGAAATTATGGACTCGGCTACGCATGCATGGATTGTGAGTTGGGACCTGGGTCCACGGACTGCTCGACAGTCAGCAAACGTTGTAGCACCTGAAATAATAATACAAACATTTACAACACATATATATATACTATTGAAACGACCACATCGGAATGCTATTCACACATTTTGAGAAAATAAAGACAATGATGCATACTTGATGAAGTCATCATGACATAACATTATTCAGTGTGATGTAATAAAGAAACATAAGTTCATATGTACATATTTAAATGATCGCACGTTTGGGACTAATTAAGCTTTCAATGATGTACCTCCAACTTCTCAGCAGTATGGAGCCAGTATAAGAAACATAAAAAACAACCTTTATAGATAACACTGTAAACTTTTGTATTACGTATAGCAAACATGCATTAATTAAAGTACATAGCAATATGCAATGGTTATATCTAACTTAAATTAGAAATCGTTATTTGTTTTCAAGTCATATGAAATCTAAAACAATTCTTCTTGGAGAAATATGTTACTCGATCTACTAATCTACTGTACAAGCATGTTAATTATGTATATTTTAAATCATTTTCAATCTTATCTTTTTAAATACCTGAACATGTTTGTCATACGAGGCAATTTTGAATCCATGGCAGTCGCCGCTGACGTTTTAAGCTACCTTGTCGTGCTCATATGAAATTGGATTTATCTTTTATTAACAATAATTAAACATATATTTTAATTATAGTAGCATAGAAGCAGGATGCTTGCAGATTATGGAAAAATAGGCAACACAAATTGAAATACCATGCAACTAGTAAACGAGCAGAGAACGACCAACCTCGGGGTAAATGGTAGTGCGTTCATACAGCAGAAATCAATGGTGGTTGCCAACCTGTACACCGAATGAGGATGGAGGACTTCTGATCTGAGACAAACAAAACGCTTGAGTTTTACCCATTTACAGGTGTTGTGCAATGAGCTTTCTTTCGTAGTCTGAATTTAATTATGAAATATGTAGTGTAGTATGCTATGTCCGGTGGTAAGGTATGTAGACAATCCGGGGCGGTCGCCCGTTTCACTAAACTTCGTACAACTAAAATGTTCTATATCTTAATGCGCGAATTGTAAATGCTACTGTAGCTATATATATATATTATATTTTTTTACACACATTGTTTGCATTGAAGACGTGTTTACATGACGTGACCAATAGGTTCAGTATTTTTATGCCCAACCACGTAAAATAGTGGAGGGGGCACATATAGTGTTACCCTTGTCCGTCCATCCTGTCCTTCTGTCCGTCCATCACAACACTTTAACGCTCTGGTAAATGTCTTAATTATAATAATATTTACCTGTATTTACCTGTACCCGCAGCTGGTACCCCTCAGGTTCCCGGCCGCGGAAATGGGGTAAGCGGTATGGCATCCATTACAACCCCATATGTTCTCTTGATGTGTTTGTCAATTCGGTTTTTAAACATGTTTATGCTAGTGGCACTTACTACACTGAGTGGCAAATTGTTCCAGGCCAAGATTGTTCTCTGTGAGAAGAAACTTTTACGTAGGTTTAGCCTGCTGTAGTTCATATAGAGCTTGTGAATATGTCCCCGTGTAGATTCGGTTAGGTTTCTTTCGAATAGGTGATGTTCCAGGATACATTCTCGGCCGGTTAAAATCTTGAAGACCTCGATCATGTCACCGCGATGCCTTCTAAGTTGAAGAGATGAAAGATGTAAAATTCTCAGCCTTTCAGGATATGATTTTTCTCTTATTTCATGAATCATCCTTGTTGCGCGACGCTGGACTTTTTCCAGAAGCTGAATATCTTTCATTAAGCAAGGGCTCCAGGCCTGAATTGAATATTCTAGATGGGGCCGTACTAGCTGCTTATAAAGCCTGACGATGATGTCTTTATGTCTGTTCTCTTGCACAGATCTGCTTCATATTTCATGCACAAATTGCTCTAATGGTCCTCTACCGCCTTGTGACAAATCCATGTTCGTCACACCCCCCACTAAGCCCAGGGTCAAGGTCACATACTTGGTGCGTCTAAAACTTTAACGCTCGGCTAAATGGCTTAATTATAATTTCTGTTTCCATTCAGAGATCTGCTTCATATTTTATACACATATGGCTCTAATGGTCCTCTACTGCCCTGTGACAAATCCATGTTTGTCACGCCCTTGCTAAACCCAGGGTCAAGGTCACATACTTGATGCGTCAAAAACTTTAACACTCTTGTAAAGTCTTATAATTTCTGTTTACTTGCATGCATAGATCTGCTTCATATTTCATACACACATTGCTATAATGGTCCCCTACCACCCTATGACAAATACACATTCATCAAGCCCCTGCTAAGACCATTGTCAAGGTCACATACTTGATGCGTCAAACACATTAACGCTCGGGTAAATGTGACTTTACCTTATAATTTCTGTTTCCTTCCACACATCTGCTTGATATTTTATTTTCAACTCATTTTTGGTGATCATACACCACAACCCTCAACGCATTTTAAAGGTACGTACATGCCCATTCAGTAGGCATAAAATGTTCTTTATATCAGAGACATCATCTGAGACATTTTCTGGCAAAATAAACATTCATTCATCATTACCCCACGTATTGATTCGCATTACCGTTATTATAGTTTATACATTTTATATCAGACGTAAATTTCCACTGATATCAGGGGCAATAACCATGTTTCCTTAAAATGTTAACGGACATTACTATTTATTTTCTGTATTTATTTTTGATGTGCAATGATCATACTTTTTAATCTGTCGAAAATGTTATTTTTTTCACGTGACGCATTTAATTAGTATAAATAATTAAAAAATATGCATCATTTGCATATGAAAATAGCCTGAAACCACCGTGAGTCACTATCAGTAAAATAAATATTACTAAATGATTATATCTGTATAGCGGGCACTTGTAATTTTTAGAACTGGTGAAATAGTGACACAATTATACACTTATTTAATTCCATAAAGAACAGTTTGGGCCTACTGAGTGGGCATGTACCTTAGGCATTACATGATCTCCACATCCGATTAAAATTAGACTTTTCTAACAAGGGCAATTTTATACTGTCAAAGCAGTAAGTGGGGCAACCGTGTTCTACAAACATATTTTCTTGTCTTTTAATGCATTCATACCTATTGTGTGTATTGATAGTCAGGACAGCTATATATATCACTATCAGGTTAAAAAGCACTACATAGTTCTAATTTAACTGCATTCACCAAATACATGTATACCCCGTTCTCTGATACTTTCAATTTGTATATGGTTGTTGCAGTACCTACCTTTACATACGTTGCTATACAAAATTACAATTATACAAAATTACAATTTTTTTTCTTTTTTTTTCGAAAATTGTTAGACTATGAGCAAATCACGCCCGTTACTCTCCCAGACCTGTACAATAACAGGAAAAAAAGTCAGATTATATAAAATACTGTAAACGACGATATAGAGTTGTATAGCAGAATATGGTAACGGAAAAAAGAAAAATGTCAGATTATTAAAATATAAAAGTGAACAAATTATACTATATATACGTACACTACAGACATGGCATGCTAGTCTAATCTGCTCCAATCATTCTTAACTGGATATGAAGGGTCACTTGTTCCTTAGAAAAACAAACAGAATCTCCTGTGACCACCTAATATTAGTTTTATGATATTTTTACCAGCTCCATTGCCGTTTACACTACGTGACGATCATGTTTGAGTGTGTGGTTAACTTTATTAATATAACTTAAGTACCGGTACTATATATATTCAACAATTCACATATAGAGCGGACAGCTTGCACAGTATAACATTTTTTTTTTAAAAACATTATAACTACAGAGGGAAAATTAGAAACGGGTACTACAGCATTTTATTTTTTTCACAAGAGCATATTTTCTACATTAACCAGAGCTCGAGATAAGCTTTGTGTCTAAAGCATACAATACCCCCTGATTTAAAAATCATTGTGTATTGTACTTTTACAAATGGATTATTGATTTTTTTCATTACTAAATATGGAACAAAGAATAAAAAAATACATAACAAATTTAAACATTCACTTAATTGAGCTGCTGAAAGCGAATTTTCAACTTTATGACAGTATTTTCTATACTCAAGTTGAAATTAAATGCGTATTTTCACATTGCTGTGCATGTTTTGTACTCCCACTTGTGATAATCAATGTGTATTCAGCTAACATAATTGCGTAAAATACGCCAATACGCACCTTATCTGGAGCTCTGATTAACTTACTGCAAGACTACGGAGATTCATTTCCCGAGACTGCAAGATGACACACATTTCTATACGATGTCCACATGAGACCTAACGTCGGCGACGACGTCATGCACCAGCTCCAGATAAAGAATTAGTAATTGAGTATTTTCACTCCATCATCTCTGAAGCAAATGGGTATTTCAAATTGTTAATTGGGTAAAATAAAATCACACTGCTGTTTACACATCAACAGACAGCAATTATTGAATAGTTTGCTGCGTAATGAAAATATGTCTTGGCATTTCATTAGAATTGTCTCCTTGGAGACAATTCTAATGAAATACCAAGATGTGTTTTCATTGAAAACAAGAAAAATATGCTATATTTGTGGTCTGTTTATTGTTTTCTGCAGCATAATAAAGGTACCACAAAATTGTTATTACTTTTTGATACTCGCTACTTCTGACTTCAATTGGGTTTTTGGCAATTTTAATTGGATATTTAAGCAAATACGCAGCTTATCTGGAGCTCTAATTCACTGTTCTCTCAGTACTTTGTCAATGGGACCAGTGGCTTTGAAAGTGGGAAAAACGTTATGTTTTGGTAGCACATAAGAATCACTGGAGGCGATTCGCATGTGCCATCAAAGCATGTGTTCGTGAATGGAAACTAACAACTAAACAGTGGACAAGAACAAATAATTCAGCGTAGTAATGGTTAACCATGTCACCATTGTTTTATATTACAGATTGTATGTTAACATACAAAACCGAGTAAACAGTTGATATTGATGGCTATGGATTTTCCTTTTGCCCATCTAAGGCTTTAATAGTGCAGAAGATAGTTTCAAACAGCTATGCCGAAGACTAAACGAGCGAAGCAAACAGAAGCTCCCAAAGCGAAGAGAGCAAAAGTCGGTACGTGTCAACTTGACCGAGGGAAGCGAGACCGCCACAATGTAGATTGGTCGTATACATACATTTATCCAGTCAACACAGTGCGTATATGCCGTGAAACACGGTGCCGTGAAACATTTTTGATATCCAGTCAATACTATTTTTGCATTTTACAGCCATTTGTAGGTGTTGACGGGATAAATAGAATAGTAGGTTAGTGCCGTGAATGGGAAAAAATATCTGGCGCGGCACGGAAACGGGATGTGCTCGGCAGAGCCTCGCCCATCCCGTTTCCTGAGCCTTGCCAGATATTTTTTTCCCATTCACGGCACTAACCTACTATTCTCTATGTAGTTTACCGCACTTGGAAATCATGTGTAACTTCCCTTAAAATACAACAACTTCCGGCCGGGGCATCCTTGACTTAAAGTTACATGCCCACTCAGTAGACACAACATGTTCTGTATATTACAGAGATCAGTAGCCCATTTCATCAACATTGCAAAGTATACTTTAGTATCAAAGCATACTTTGAGGGAGAAATTTTCAATTTTATGATAAATTTATTAATTTTTAGCCAGGTTTTTTGAAAAAAAATCCAGGCTATTGGATTGGCGAAAGCCGGGCGGGCGGGCGGCGGGCGGCGGCGGGCGGGCGGGCGGCGGGCGGCGGGCGGGCGGCGGGCGGCGTCCACAATCAATGTTAAGTTTTCGTGTTTGAGTCCATTTCTTTGTTACTGTACCACCTAGGACCACCAAACTTTCACAGCTTCATAATCAAGGGGTGCCCACCACATATCACTATCAAACATGTTACTTTTTTTTTAACTTGACCCATTTTTTCCGCGTAGTCGACTTAGCCATTTTCAATGTTAAGTTTTCGCGTTTACAATGTTAAGTTTTCGTGTTTAAGTCCATTTCTTTGGTACTGTACCACCTAGGACCACCAAACTTTCACAGCTTCATAATCAAGGGGTACCCACCACATATCACTATCCAACATGTTACTTTTTTTTTAACTTCACCCATTTTTTCCGCGCAGTCGACTTAGCCATTTTCAATGTTAAGTTTTCGCGTTTACAATGTTAAGTTTTCGTGTTTAAGTCCATTTCTTTGGTACTGTACCACCTAGGACCACCAAACTTTCACAGCTTCATAACCAAGGGGTGCCTACCACATATAACTATCCAACATGTGACCATTTTTTTACCTTCACCTATTATTTCTACGTAATTGACTTAGCCATTTTCAACGTTAACTTTTTAACGTACGTATGGTTAGAGTTTTTTGGTTAAAACTTTTTTGTTATACTATATCTCTGCAACTGCTTCGCCCATTACCTTGAAACTTCACATGGGTGTTTATCATCATCCATATTTTCATTCTAACCCCCAACCGTGCGGCCCCTGTGCCCAATGTCAAGGTCAAATTACTTTGAATTTTTTTGTTAAAGTTCATTTCGTGTACTATATCTCTGCAACTGCTTCACCCAATACCTTGATACTTCACATGGGTGTTTATCATCATTGTCGCACCTGCTTGCGTAAAGCGCGATCCTGTGCCCAATGTCAAGGTCAAATTACTTTGAATTTTTTTGTTAAAGT
Source organism: Conchocele bisecta (assembly GCA_029237695.1). NCBI lineage: Eukaryota > Metazoa > Mollusca > Bivalvia > Lucinida > Thyasiridae > Conchocele > Conchocele bisecta. Next base: position 110,444,575 of record CM055268.1, read on the forward strand.
TTTTTCGTGTACTATATCTCTGCAACTGCTTCATCCAATACCTTGATACTTCACATGGGTGTTTATCATCATTGTCGCACCTGCTTGCGGAAAGCACGATCCTGTGCCCAATGTCAAGGTCAAATTACTTTGAATTTTTTTGTTGAAGTTTTTTCGTGTACTATATCTCTGCAACTGCTTCACCCAATACCTTGATACTTCACATGGGTGTTTATCATCATTGTCGCACCTGCTTGCGGAAAGCGCGATCCTGTGCCCAATGTCAAGGTCAAATTACTTTGAATTTTTTTGTTAAAGTTTTTTCGTGTACTATGTCTCTGCAACTGCTTCATCCAATACCTTGATACTTCACATGGGTGTTTATCATCATTGTCGCACCTGCTTGCGGAAAGCGCGATCCTGTGCCCAATGTCAAGGTCAAATTACTTTGAATTTTTTTGTTAAACTTTTTTCGTGTACTATATCTCTGCAACTGCTTCACCCAATACCTTGATACTTCACATGGGTGTTTATCATCATTGTCGCACCTGCTTGCGGAAAGCGCGATCCTGTGCCCAATGTCAAGGTCAAATTACTTTGAATTTTTTTGTTAAACTTTTTTCGTGTACTATATCTCTGCAACTGCTTCACCCAATACCTTGATACTTCACATGGGTGTTTATCATCATTGTCGCACCATGCTTGCGGAAAGCGCGATCCTGTGCCCAATGTCAAGGTCAAATTACTTTGAATTTTTTTGTTAAAGAATTTTTTCGTGTACTATATCTCTGCAACTGCTTCACCCAATACCTTGATACTTCACATGGGTGTTTATCATCATTGTTGCACCTGCTTGCGGAAAGCGCGATCCTGTGCCCAATGTCAAGGTCAAATTACTTTGAATTTTTTTGTTAAAGTTTTTTTGTGTACTAAATCTCTGCAACTGCTTCACCCAATACCTTGATACTTCACATGGGTGTTTATCATCATTGTCGCACCTGCTTGCGGAAAGCGCGATCCTGTGCCCTATGTCAAGTTCAAATTACTTTGAATTTTTTTGTTAAAGTTTTTTCGTGTACTATATCTCTGCAACTGCTTCACCCAATACCTTGATACTTCACAGGGGTGTTTATCATCATTGTCGCACCTGCTTGCGGAAAGCACGATCCTGTGCCCAATGTCAAGGTCAAATTACTTTGAATTTTTTTGTTGAAGTTTTTTCGTGTACTATATCTCTGCAACTGCTTCACCCAATACGTTGATACTTCACATGGGTGTTTATCATCATTGTCGCACCTGCTTGCGGAAAACGCGATCCTGTGCCCAATGTCAAGGTCAAATTACTTTGTATTTTTTTGTTAAAGTTTTTTCGTGTACTATGTCTCTGCAACTGCTTCATCCAATACCTTGATACTTCACATGGGTGTTTATCATCATTGTCGCACCTGCTTGCGGAAAGCGCGATCCTGTGCCCAATGTCAAGGTCAAATTACTTTGAATTTTTTTGTTAAACTTTTTTCGTGTACTATATCTCTGCAAACTGCTTCACCCAATACCTTGATACTTCACATGGGTGTTTATCATCATTGTCGCACCTGCTTGCGGAAAGCGCGATCCTGTGGCCCAATGTCAAGGTCAAATTACTTTGAATTTTTTTGTTAAACTTTTTTCGTGTACTATATCTCTGCAACTGCTTCACCCAATTACCTTGATACTTCACATGGGAGGGTGTTTATCATCATTGTCGCACCTGCTTGCGGAAAGCGCGATCCTGTGCCCAATGTCAAGGTCAAATTACTTTGAATTTTTTTGTTAAAGTTTTTTCGTGTACTATATCTCTGCAACTGCTTCATTCACCCAATACCTTGATACTTCACATGGGTGTTTATCATCATTGTTGCACCTGCTTGCGGAAAGCGCGATCCTGTGCCCAATGTCAAGGTCAAATTACTTTGAATTTTTTTGTTAAAGTTTTTTTGTGTATACTAAATCTCTGCAACTGCTTCACCCAATACCTTGATACTTCACATGGGTGTTTATCATCATTGTCGCACCTGCTTGCGGAAAGCGCGATCCTGTGCCCTATGTCAAGTTCAAATTACTTTGAATTTTTTTGTTAAAGTTTTTTCGTGTACTATATCTCTGCAACTGCTTCACCCAATACCTTGATACTTCACAGGGGTGTTTATCATCATTGTCGCACCTGCTTGCGGAAAAGCACGATCCTGTGCCCAATGTCAAGGTCAAATTACTTTGAATTTTTTTGTTGAAGTTTTTTTCGTGTACTATATCTCTGCAACTGCTTCACCCAATACCTTGATACTTCACATGGGTGTTTATCATCATTGTCGCACCTGCTTGCGGAAAGCGCGATCCTGTGCCCAATGTCAAGGTCAAATTACTTGAATTTTTTGTTAAAGTTTTTTTCGTGTACTATGTCTCTGCAACTGCTTCATCCAATACCTTGATACTTCACATGGGTGTTTATCATCATTGTCCGCACCTGCTTGCGGAAAGCGCGATCCTGTGCCCAATGTCAAGGTCAAATTACTTTGAATTTTTTTGTTAAACTTTTTTCGTGTACTATATCTCTGCAACTGCTTCACCCAATACCTTGATACTTCACATGGGTGTTTATCATCATTGTCGCACCTGCTTGCGGAAAGCGCGATCCTGTGCCCAATGTCAAGGTCAAATTACTTTGAATTTTTTTGTTAAACTTTTTTCGTGTACTATGTCTCTGCAACTGCTTCACCCAATACCTTGATACTTCACATGGGTGTTTATCATCATTGTCGCACCTGCTTGCGGAAAGCGCGATCCTGTGCCCAATGTCAAGGTCAAATTACTTTGAATTTTTTTGTTAAAGTTTTTTCGTGTACTATATCTCTGCAACTGCTTCACCCAATACCTTGATACTTCACATGGGTGTTTATCATCATTGTTGCACCTGCTTGCGGAAAGCGCGATCCTGTGCCCAATGTCAAGGTCAAATTACTTTGATTTTTTTGTTAAAGTTTTTTTGTGTACTAAATCTCTGCAACTGCTTCACCCAATACCTTGATACTTCACATGGGTGTTTATCATCATTGTCGCACCTGCTTGCGGAAAGCGCGATCCTGTGCCCTATGTCAAGTTCAAATTACTTTGAATTTTTTTTTTGTTAAAGTTTTTTCGTGTACTATATCTCTGCAACTGCTTCACCCAATACCTTGATACTTCACAGGGGTGTTTATCATCATTGTCGCACCTGCTTGCGGAAAGCGCGATATCGTCGGCATTTTAGCATACGTCCGTCCGTTCGTCCGTGTGTCCGGTTAAAGTTTTTTGGTTAAAGTTTTTCCATCTACTATATCTATTTTTTTAGTGTCCATGCCTCGCCCCAAGGCGCGACATGCAGGCCACGGCCATCTAGTCTACAAAAAGTGGGTATAATTATGTTACCAAGTGTCTATGCTTGGAAAAAACCTGGCCTTCGTGGCTTTGCCTCGTTTCTTGTTATTATACTGAATTTATTACATTATCACAGCCAATTTGGCTGTGATAATGTAGTAAATTCAGTATAATAATTCTTCATACTTTTAATTATGAAATACATGCATGTGTTAGTTCTATATGAAATAATGCATTTCAGGAAAAATAAATGATTACTCCCTCAAAGTATACTTTGCTAGTAAAGTATACTTTGCAATGTTGATGAAATAGGCTACAGAGACATCAGCTGAGACATTTTCTGTCAAAACAAACATTCATTCACCATTACCCCACGTATTGATTGGCATTATTATACATTTTATATCACATTTAAATTTCCACACTGATATCGGAGGCGATAAACGTGTTTCCTTAAAATGTGTTAATTTTTGATGTGCAATGATCATACTTTATAATCTGTCGAAAATAAAAAATAAAATAATTAAAAAATATCATGCCTCATTTATCAGTACAAAATGATTATATCTGTATAGCGGGCACTCGTAATTATTAGAACTGGTGGATTGAATAGTGACACAATTATACATTTATTCAATGCCTATAAAGAACAGTTTGTGCCTACTGAGTGGGCATGTACCTTTAAGACATCTCAAGAAAGTTTAAAGCGGCGTATATATAAAAGTACTATCAGCTCTAAACTTAGAAAACTTTCAGAAAAAGTTTTTAATGAAAATTATTGCACAAATAATTGTCTATATAAATGTGGCATTGCCAAATAATATTTATGTGATGTATTTAGTATGGCACCAGAAACAAGTAGGGGCTTGTCGTAAACTAAGCATGTTTTTAAAATACCATACTATTACATATACTATTAAAGGTACATGCCCACGCGGTAGGCACAAAATGTTCTTTATAGGAAGTAAATATGTGTATAATTGTGTCACTATTCCACCAGTTCTAAAACGTACGAGTGCCCGCTATACAGATATAATCATTTAGTAATATTTATTTTATTGATAGTCACGGTGATGCGCGGTGGTATCAGGCTATTTTCATATGCAAATGAGGGATGATGTTTTTAGCTCACCTGAGCGAAGCTCATGTGAGCTATTGTTACCGCAATGTGTCCGTCGTCCGTCGTCGTCGTCGTCCGTCGTCCGTGAACATTTTCAAACGTCTTCTCCTCGGTAACCATTGGGCCTATAGTCACCAAACTTCATGGTCATGGTCCTTAGGTAGGGGGATTACAAAATTGTTAAAATGACGTCATTACGTAATCCAAGATGGCCGCCGTCTAAAAATAGCGTGGCCCGTGGGGTCAAATTCGGGTCAAATTTTATTTTTGACCGAATATGGTCATGTCATATATCAAATTGAAGGTATCAATGAGGCGATTACTCTGGTACATTTTTTGTCGAAATCGGATTGTTATGTCATCCAAGAAGGCCGCCGAATGTGTCAAAAGGTCGTTCTTTTATTAGAGATTTCAAAATTCTTCTTCACATGAACTGCTTGGCCCATGGTAGCCAAACTTAAAAGTTATGGTCCATGTGTGAAGCCTTTTCAGATTTGTTAAAATGGAGGTCATCGCTAATACAAGATGGTCGCCGTTTAAAAATAGCATAAATTCTTAAAAAATATTCTTCTCATGAACCGCTAGCCGGATTTTGACTAAACTTCGTAGGAATGATCGATTTTCAATGCTCTTTCAAAGTTGTGAAAATGGTGACCCCGGGGTCAAAAATGGGCGTGGCCCGTGGGGTCAAATTGGGATCAAATCCAAACTTAAAAGTTATGGTCCATGGGTGAAGCCTTTTCAGATTTGTTAAAATGGAGGTCATCGCTTTTCCAAGATGGCCGCCGTCTAAAAATAGCATAAATTCTTAAAAAATCTTCTTCTGATGAACCGCTAGCCGGATTTTGACGAAACTTGGTAGGAATGATTGATGTACAATGCTCTTTCAAAGTTGTTAAAATGGTGACCCCGGGGTCAAAAATGGGCGTTGCCCGTGGGGTCAAATTTTATTTTTGACCGAATATGGTCATTTTATATATCAAATTGAAGGTATCAATGGGGCGATCACTCTGGTGCATTTTTTGTTGAAATCGGATGGTTATGTCATCCAAGATGGCCGCCGAAAGGTCAAAAGGTCGTTCTTTTATTAGAGATTTCAAAATTCTTCTTCTTGGCCCATGGTAGCCAAACTTAAAAGTTATGGTCCATGGGTGAAGCCTTTTCAGATTTGTTAAAATGGAGGTCATCGCCAATCCAAGATGGCCGCCGTCTAAAAATAGCATAAATTCTTAAAAAATCTTCTTCTCATGAACCGCTAGCCGGATTTTGACGAAACTTGGTAGGAATGATCGATGTACAATGCTCTTTCAAAGTTGTTAAAATGGTGACCCCGGGGTCAAAAATGGGCGTGGCCCATGGGGTCAAATTGGGGTCAAATTTTACTTTTCACCGAATATGGTCATTTTATATATCAAATTGAAGGTATCAATGAGGCGATTACTCTGGTACATTTTTTGTCGAAATCGGATTGTTATGTCATCCAAGATGGCCGCCGAATGTGTCAAAAGGTCGTTCTTTTATTAGAGATTTCAAAATTCTTCTTCACATGAACTGCTTGGCCCATGGTAGCCAAACTTAAAAGTTATGGTCCATGTGTGAAGCCTTTTCAGATTTGTTAAAATGGAGGTCATCGCTAATACAAGATGGCCGCCATTTAAAAATAGCATAAATTCTTAAAAAATCTTCTTCTAATGAACCGCTAGCCGGATTTTGAATAAACTTCGTAGGAATGATCGATTTTCAATGCTCTTTCAAAGTTGTGAAAATGGTGACCCCGGGGTCAAAAATGGGCGTGGCCCGTGGGGTCAAATTGGGATCAAATTTTATTTTTGACCGAATATGCTCATGTCATATATCAAATTGAAGGTATAGATGAGGCGATTGCTCTGGTGCAATATTTGTCGGAATCGGATGATTATGTCATCCATGATGGCCACCAAAAGGTCCATTTATTCGAGATTTTGAACGTCTTTTTCTCAGGAACTACATGGCCGATGCTGGCCAAACTTCATAGGAAGTTCAGATCCTTGGGTGAAGCATTTTCAGATTTGGTAAAATGAGTCATCGCTTAATCCAAGATGACCGCCATCTAAAAATAGCACAATTTTTTTAAAACATATGAACTCAATGTCACATTCTCGTCTGGTGTTCATGGAGTCAGGTGAGCGAATTAGGGCCATCATGGCCCTCTTGTTTAATTATTTGTACTAATTAAATGCGTCACTTGAAAAAATAATACTTTCAATATATTATTAAGTATGATCATTGCACATCAAATATTAAAGACTGAAACTAAAATAGTAATGTCCGTTAACATTTTAAGGAAACACGGTTATCGCCCCTGATATCAGTGTGGAAATTTGCGTCTGATATAAAATGTATAATAATACCAATCCATACGTGGGGTAATGGTGAATGAATGTTTATTTTGCCCGCAAATGTCTCCGATATACAGAACAGTTTGTGTCTACTGAGTGGTAATGTACCTTTAACTAACATTCAATAAGTGTAGGACTTAAGGACATTGCGGATATACATGTAGTTTTTAACATCTGCATCATATTAGGAAGTACTTCATTTATTCATGTAAATTAAAGAATATTGAACTTAATTGTTCAGCTTTTAAAAAGTATTTAAATGACATCGAGAAACACTATATTGCAATACGTATGAATAAAGTTGAGATACATAATAGAACATTAAACGTTGTACAGCTAGCCTAGTACAGGTTTCGTGGTCCTTTTTGTCGTCTGCTGTTTATTGTATATTTTCCATATTTATCATAAAAAACATGGTTTGACAGCATTTTAGAATAATTTACAACATGGGTAGACATCACTTTATTATCATTTGCATTGGAAATGATTCTGAAGTGCTGTCAAACCATGTTTTTATTGAGAAATAAGATATAAAAGCAACACCGGACGACAATTGCTGTGTGTAGCGGTCTAAGGGTTAAATCACAATATAAACATTGACCATTCTATTATAATGTTGCACCTACCACTCTGCTATCTATATATATACCGAGTCAAAAAAGAAAGTGTTCACTTTCATTTGGCTGTACTTTCTAAAATAAATCAGTATACGTCACAAAACTTGCACAATTAGTTCAGGCGATATTGGCCTATCATACCAAATGATAATATCCATATTGCAATGCTTCAGTGGCGTTGAATAGCACTAAGTGTAGTTTTGACATTTTTGCACGTGCAAGTCGTAAAAATTGTTCATGAATGTTAAAAGGTGGTTAACCTCATTATTTAGACACTTTGCGGGCATGAAATCACAACACATTTGTGAGAGATCACGTTGCAAACTGCCTCTAGTCTAGGCTTCGCCAAAATCAGAGAGTCCAAGCGTTGACGATGCTAGCCTCCGGTCAAACCACTACGGCCGTCACTAGAGCTTTTGGTTGCCACCGAAACACCATTTTTCGTCTCCAACGGCGTTTCCAAATGACAGGTGATATAGTGGATCGAGCTCGTACTGGTAGACCCAGAGTTACGACGGCCCGTACAGATCGATTTATTACGTTAACGCATCATGCTCCAACACAGCGAGAGAATACGGTTATAAACCCGTTTGAGAAATGTCCTTAACCCAATCCGACCACGTCGGCCATACGTTGGTCAGATAATAAATCACGGTAATCGTAACGCTAGAATGCGGTGGGGCAGGCGTCAATTGCGTTGGCGACGTGCTCAGTGGGCTAATGTTCTCTGTACAGACGAGTTGCGGTTTAATTTGAGTCATACTGACGGTAGAGTTCGCGTGTACCGAAGGAAGGGGGAGCGTTTCGCTGATTCGTGCCTTCTGCAGAGGGATAGATTCGGTGGGATGGCGTCATGGTTTGGGGAGGAATCATGAACGGGCGTACATTCGTGGGAACATTAATGCAAATTCGTATATCGACAACATTCTACGGCCAGCAGTGGTTCCCTTTCTGCAAACACACGGCCCATGTATCCTGATGCAGGATAATCCAAGGCCACATACGGCTAGAATTACCCACAATTTACTTGACTAAAACAATGTTCGCGTTTTGCCTTGGCCCGCTTCATCGCCAGATATGAACCCACTTGAGTATATCTGGCATGAATTGGGCAGAAGGGTAATATCCAGACACGTTATCAACAATATTAATGTACGGGTATTATCCGAAGCCCTGGTCCAGGAATGGAATCGGATTCCAGAAGACGTCATTCGACGTTACGTACAGTCTATGCGTAGACGCATTGTGACGTTATTGCGCAAGAGGTGAGCATAACCGATATTGATTGAAACATCCGCCCAAATCGCATTTTTTATTGGAAAATTTCACGCAACCGCCAACACTTCAACAATGATCAACTTTGTTAATTTCAAAAGTGACCCCTATGGTGTTTCAACTGGCGTCACATATGAGAACCATTGAAAGCACCATTCTCATTACACCATAGTGTTATAGCGCATAGATTTCCCTAAATTTTAATATATCATATGCCATTCTTTGACATGACAGTACATCTAAAATCTACCAATATATACAGTGAACACTTTCTTTTTTGACTCCGTATACTACGTCTCCTCTTCTATCTTGACAGATCCTTTTCACGTATTAAGGTAGAAATTAAATAAAATATGTTCATGTATAAACAATAATTATGTTCATGCCTATTATATCATGGACAACAGTGTTGGTTGGAAAACTACTCCTTGTGTTTGTGCGTGTATGTTAATTGTACTTGGACTATGACCATGACTATGTATGGAATACAAAACTAAAACTCGAAAAAGGAGAAGAATTCACATAAGCGTAAAAGCTTGTTTCAAACTGTATGTATTTCATGTATCTACATCAGATATCTCTCTTGAAATAAATACTGTTTAAACACAACTTGAAAACAAATAAATAATACATTCCCGGGCCCAGCCTAAATCCGGGGTCCGCACGCGCAAACCGTTTTGTGTTTATTGCAAATGTCGTAATGAACTGTTTCTCTGTCATTTTCAGTGGCCAATAAAGCGGGCATTGTGAGCCGGAATGGGCGGTTTGTGTTTTTCTATGGCAACATGTTCACCTTCAGTCAGTTCCACCCGGCCAAGTTCACGGTCGATGGAGTAGAATACAACTGTATGGAGCAGTACATGCATCACCAGAAGGCCGGTACGTTGGCTTGTAATAATGAAACCAATTGTGACAACACATGTATATATTTCCTATTATGTAACATGTATGTTTATGACTAAAAAAAATAAAATGTATTAAACCGAACAAATACAATAAAAAACAATGAAACCGATTTCATCAAATTCACCAACTGTGCTATGTGCACTAATCAACCAAGTATTCTTTGAGGGAGTGATTACTTATTTGTATTGAAATGCACAATTTCATCCAAACCAAATGCCAGTTCACATTGTATGATTAACTTTTTTTTACAAGTGGCTTGATTAAAGGTACATGCCCACTAAGTAGGCACAACATGTTCTCTATATCAGAGACATAAGCATTCAGTCACCATTACCCCACGTATTCATTGGCATTATTATACATTTTATATCAGACATAACTTTCCACACTGATATCAGGGGTGATAACCGTGTTTCCTTAAAATGTTAACGGACATTACTATTTATACTCTGTATTTATTTTTTGATGTGCAATTATCCAACTTTATAATCTGTCAAACATATTATTTTTTCAGGTGACTCATTTAATTAGTATAAATAATAAAAAAATACCATGCCTCATTTGCATATGAAAATAGCCTGATACCAACGCGCGTCACAGTCAGTAAAATAAATATTACTAAATGATTATGTCTGTATAGCGGCCACTCGTAAACTTTAGAACTGGTGGAAAAGTTACACAATTATAAACTTAAATTAATTTCTAAAAATAACATATTGTGCCTATTGAGTGGGCATGTGCCTTTAACAAACATATTTTGTTAAATAAAACTGTCAGTTAGTTTGCGCCTAAATTGAAAAGTACTCCCTCAATGTGCACGTATCTACGTGCACCTTGGGGGAGTAATTTTCAATTTAGTCGATTAGTGCACTTAGGGTTAGAGGATACCAAAATGCGCGAAATCGCCCAGAAGGTATGCAGAAGTAGTCCGGTATAAAACAATAGTGCGGGCGTTTTGAGGTCACAGACACAGTTTGCTTGCAAATCTTGATTCATTACTACAGTTTCAATTGAGGGACATCTTGGGGTGCTTTTAACACAAGTGTTCAGCATATTTGTAGCTTTTAAAAGAAAACACTGAACCTGTTGGTCACGTGATGTAAACAGAGTTTCCGTGGCGCGCCAAACAATGTAAACAATATTGGGGGATAGGACGAGGTTGGATTTTCTTTCTTAGGAGTAAGTGAACCTATTGTTTAATTCATGCAGAACTTGTACAGACTGGCTGCATGTACAAGTAGGTCCCATAGCATCCATACGAATAGTGAAAGTAGGAGAGACTGGCCTTATTGGATGGCATTCGGTTCAATTATATAGTAAAACTATTTGGTGTGGTCTAACCTTAGCGCTGCACATTGCTACTACTATATAGGAGGTCGCTTCCCGGTGCAGTTTGTTACTAACTACACGCTGCTGGTTAGACCACACCAAATAGTTTTACTATATAATTTAACCGAATCCTTCTGGAAGTTTCAGTACTTGTTGTTGTTGTTTTAACCACGTGATCATACACCTTGAATTCACAGGCTGAAGTAACGGACCGAGGTCTATAAATACATTAAATATGCCTTAAAGCATCAATAAATGAAAAAAAAGAATAAGCTAAACAAAATGTGTTTACTCCCTCTATATACACATATATAGAATAGTAGGTGAGTGCCGTGAATGGAAAAAAATATCTGGCAAGGCTCAGGAAACGGGATGGGCGAGGCTCTGCCGAGCACATCCCGTTTCCGTGCCGCGCCAGATATGTTTTCCCATTCACGGCACTAACCTACTATTCTATTTATCCCGTCAACACCTACAAATTGCTGTAAAATGCAAAAATAGTATTGACTGGATATCAAAAATGTTTCACGGCACCGTGTTTCACGGCACATACGCACTGTGTTGACGGGATAAATACGTATTCGCACGTAGCTAAGACACAGGCCAGTAATCGATATATTTTAGTGTTATTCAAGGACGATGACATAGCCAAGAAGATCATGGCAACGACCGTTCCCCTGGACCACAAACGACTGGGTCGGAGGGTCAGCAACTTTGACAAACAAGTCTGGAACGTGGAGTCTGTGAACGTAGTTAAAAAAGGCAGCGAGGCCAAGGTAGTACAATAGAACCTCTCTAAAGCGGACACACACGCAGTCTTTGTATACATAACTTTATGTGTGCCATTGTCATCGACCTCTGATGATACTGCGTGTTCAAGTTCGCCAAGCACAGCCGCATGCATTGGCATATTCATGTCTGATTTACATCTAACATCTCTAAACCGGACACCCTTAAGACCTGTAGCCGATTTCACCAACATTGCAGACTATACTTTTCTAGCAAAGTATACTTTGGGGGAGTAATCATTTATTTTTCCCGAAATGCATTATTTCATATAGAACTAACGACTGCATTTATTTGATGATTCAAAGTATGCAGAATTATTATACTGAATTTATTACATTAACACAGCCAAAATGACTGTGATAATGTAATAAATTCAGTATAATAAAAATGAATAAATTTATCCTAAAATTGAAAATTTCTCCCTCAAAGTGTACTTTGCTAGCAAATTATACTTTGCAATGTTGGTGATATAGGCTACTGGTGTCCGTTTTAGAGAGGTGCCACTGTATGTGATTGTGACTGGAGACATAATACTTAGAGCACAGTTCGTCTGCATGTACGAGGAGATAATCGGACGAAACGTGCTCTAAGTTATTTATCCCACGCCCATATCCATACCATGTCACGTTCTCCTAATAATGCGGATATAAACACATGGGTGGGCTAGATAGGATATATGGCATTTTTCGTTTGTATTTTTCCTGATCTGTGATTGATAATATGGGACATTTGTGGCCAGTCTAGTTCATTATTTTCAATGTGGTTTTATATGGTATTATTGCCTAGTCTAGTTCTGGAATTGGAGATATGGGGCTTATGGCAGTGTTTACCCGTCGATTTCCTGATATATGGATGTCGATTTCCTGATATATGGATATCGGGCTTATATCATTTGTAGCCAGTGTGGCCAGGCATATTCAATTCAGATCATATTTATGTTTATGAGTTCCATGCTCATTTCCGGATTATTCTATTAATCAAATATGGGACATTTTTAAAATATCCGCAAAATAATGACACCCACTGAAGATCCGGCAGAATACACCGAAGATTGGTACAATCCGGCTCATCTGGATCTAGTGTTTGTCAAATATTTGTTTTATGGTTTATACGGTTGGAATGGTTAAAATAATGTTTACATATATGGTCATTACAGGGGTGCCGGAATCATCTTAAAATTGGTCCAGCGAATCTACTGGGTGCCCCCGCTACCCACCCAAAGTGTATGTTGTTACCACTCAGTTGAACCGTCTCGCCGAGACGGTTCAACTGAGTGGTAACAACATACACTTTTGATGAGAAATGAGCAAAGTTGCAGAAAAGATATTTACATTCCTTTTTTATATGGATTACAAATATGTCAACATTTTTGATCCGGCAATGGCCGGACCTGTTCCGATGCCCCTGCATCATCATCACCATTCTCGACCATGGATCACAATTGTGTCCGTTTAATATCTTCCTGCTGCTGTTCGTGCTTATACTTGACACTGTTGATGTATGTTTCAGTATCTACAAAATGAAGAAATGAAGAAGGAGCTGTTCAACACCTACCCAAAAATACTGGTGGAAGCGAGCCCGCGTGACAGACTGTGGGGGATAGGATTAGGGGCCAGCAACCCCAAAGCCGAGAGTCCCGGGAATTGGCGGGGTCGCAACTTGTTAGGGGCTGCACTGACAGTGGTGCGGGAGAAGCTAATGAAGGATGACGGGTTGATCAAAAGTGAACCGGAACTGAAAGAGGGAATAACGTTATTTCAGAAAGCACAGGGGATGGTGTGACGGGGACGAGGCATAGGCCCGAACTGTGTCAATGGCTTACAGAACAGGGGCCCGTTTCACTAAACTTTGTGCGATAAAAAAAAAACTGTACGAAATTTTTTAGTAAACTGTGTCTCGCTTTGGATGGGTTGTGGCCTAGTGGTTAGGACACCTGACTTCCAATCCGGAGGTTGTGGGTTCAAACGTCGCCTTGGGCATCAAAAATACTTTCATAGTATTTCCATCCCACTGGTGTGTCGGATACGACTTTAAACTGTAGTTCGGTCTCTATATGACCTTAGCTGTTGCTGGGACGTTAAACCCATTCACTTTCACTCTCACATTAGCATGACTCGTTAATACTACCATGTTCCCACTACATGTGAACAACAAAAAACATGAATGCATCCAGGAAATATTTACCAATATCTCCTGTTAGATCAAATGCTATTGTATCTTTCAATTTTGCACTTACGGACTTCTTAGTCTTACGAAGTTTAGTGAAACGGGCCCAGGGGGCCCGTTTCACTAACCTTCTAAGACTAATATGTCAGTGTGTGCAACGTTTAAAAATAGTATTTACACAGATAGCCGGTGTCGAAAATCATTAGTGTATGTGTTCACATGTAATGATTTGTGCATATGTGTGCAAAATGGTAACGTTGGTAAACCACGTTAATGTGAGATGCAAAGTAATGGAAATCTTCGTACCAATATTTTTCTGTAAGAAGTTTAGTAAAACGGGCCCCAGACTTCTAAAACTGTTGCAGAACTGGGAAATCACAGTACGTTACATTATAAGAATTGCCGAGTCATCCTTGTTGTTTGAATTGACTTGTATGTCTGGCGTCACGTTGCTTACTTTAAATTAACCAGCAAACGCCACAAATTCTAACATCGCTGATGCCCCGGTATAGTGCTAAGGGAAGCAACTCGTGTTTTCATCGTTCGGTAACCAGGCTATCAGCCTTTCGACAACTAAACACTGGCGGTATATTCAACTTCTTATCTTCATCCTCGTTGGATTGTAAAGTTTCAGTACAAAGCAATCACACGCTTACATTAAAAAAATATTGAATGAGAACATGACACTTCTGTAAACAAGTTATTTTGTAACTACATGTGCATATAATTTATTTAGCTATATATATATATATATATATAGATAGTTTCGCTATTGCTTATTTTATTCACCTTTAAACACACCAACTTGTATATATAATGTATATATGTCAGTGTGGTATAGCCACACCTTGTAAAGTTACATTTTTCGTTGAAATATTTCTTATTGTCCTGATCAACATATGTGGCTGTGACTGGTGAAATGGGGCTTATGGGTTGTGCAACCAGTGTAGATCCAGATCAACATGTCTTACAGGGTGCTACAAACTCATTGGACTTTGATCAAATAATATGGTGCGTTTGTTTGATATCGTGGAGATAGATCAACTGTAGCAGATAAAGCGAACACTCGTATATTGGAGAGCAGACATCATGTGACACACAGTGGCTTTAAAGATGGCTTAGGGGTGAAAGGGTTAACATTGTACATCCAGAAGAGATGGTTCACCATCACTATCTTGTCAATCTATTTTAAGGTTCTACATGTAATACACCTTTTCTTATTAACCCTTAGACCGCTACAGACAACACTTATTGTCTGCTGTTGCTCTTACATCTTGCCTTATTTGTCAATAAAAACATGGAACAATGGAAATGATTCTGAAGTGCTGTCAAAGCATGTTGTAAATTATTCTAAAGTGCTGTCAAAGCATGTTTTTGATAATACAAATGGAAAATAGAAAATAAACAGCAGACAACAAAAATTAAGATAGCTGTGTAAGGGTTAAGGTTCTACATGCAGTTTAACTACATTTTTTCTTATTAAAGGTACATACCCACTCAGTAGGCACAAACTGTTTTTTATAGGAATTAATTAAAATGTAAGTGTATAATTGTGTCACTATTCCAGCAGTTCTAAAAAGTATCAGTGCCCGCTATACTATATATAATCAGTTAGTAATATTTATTTTACTGATAATGACTAGCGGTATCAGGCTATTTTCATATGCAAATGAGGCATGATATTTTTTTAATTATTTATACTAATTAAATGCGTCACCTGAAAAAATAATATTTTCGACAGATTATAAGGTATGATCATTGCACATGAAAAATAAATACAGAGAATAAATAGTAATGTCCGTTAACATTTTAAGGAAACATGGTTATCACCCCTGATATTAGTGTGGGAATTTACGTCTGATATAAAATGTATAATAATGCCAATCAATACGTGGGGCAATGGTGAATGAATGTTTATTTTTACAGAAAATGTATCAGATGATGTATCTGATATAAAGAACATGTTATGTGTACATAATGGGCATGTACCTTTAAACTGACCGTGTATCAGATGCTGCCTCTGATATCCAATATGTGGTTGTTCGCTTCATACACAATAAATGACATATATATCACACCATTTTATTTAATCACATTCCCCAAAACATGCGTTATATTCAAGTACAGTGAAACCTCTCTAAACCGGACACCCTGGTACGTTCCCAGGGTGTCCGGCTTAGAGAGGTTTCGCTGTAAATCAGATCACTCTGAGCCATAGTTGTGTGCTATGCGATCATGAACAGGCAGTATCACCTGAGATAAATGACTAAGAAACCCATCAAAAAGAAGATCACAGATGTTTCCTTGGTGTCCGGTTTAGAGGGGTTCCACTGTACATGCTATCAGAAAGTCGGAAGAACAGGGGAGATAATTTGGTTTGGCATAATTTGGTATGTTCTGTATACATGTACTATAAACAAACTTGCTACCCGGCTCCATACCTCTCGCAAGGGTAGCAATTTAACCCCATCTCTTTAAGGTAACGCATGGAAGGGTGAGTTTTGCAATCGGTTATCCGGCGTGTTTGATATGTTGGCGATATAAAACTGTCAAAGGTGTATCAATAAATTATTAATTTTAAAAGAACATACACATGTAGAAATTGGTTATTTTACTTGACATTTACATGTACATGTATATATTGTAAATTTAAAAGCTTCATTTCGTTATGTTGAATGTTGAACAACTACAAACAAGATGGCTTCCATGGGAAAATGATTTCCCTGTTCTATTATTATTATTGGAAATTTACTAGTTCTACATCAAAGATTATTTGTTTAAATGTATAAAATACAGTTTACTAAATTTTGACATAACATCCACAGGTTTGGGTATGCACTTCGGTTGCTCACATTTGTTGAATGGGTCAAATTGTAGCCATAGATAACATATCGGAGGCGAATTATTGCAGCTATGCATGTACCAGTAAGGAAAAGCGTGAACTGTCTGTATTTATGCCACCACCCCTATGCAGGGGGTGGGGCCGGGCCTTATTGCGTTGCTCTCGAGGTTCCGTATGTCACGGTGTACATTTACGTGGAAATGTGTGTGAGAGTTTCCCCAGTTAGAGTCCAGTATGCCACGGGGGCATATCCATGTTTTACAAACATAATGATTAGTTTATTGTTGTGAAATGTTATTGCTATTCCAAATTTAGACAGACGTTCCCATTTTATCCCGTCAACACAGTGCGTATGTGCCGTGAAACGCGGTGCCGTGAAACATTTTTGATATCCTGTCAATACCACCTAATCACTGCGTATAAATATTTGCGGTTGTCATACTAGTCGATTCTATGATTTTGACGATGCGGCTGGGGTTATAGTTTTGCATTTTAAAGCTATTTGTATGTGTTAACAGGATAAATAGAATAGTAGGTTAGTGCCGTGAATGGGAAAAAATATCTGGCGCGGCACGGAAGCGGGATGTGCTCGGCAGAACCTCGCCCATCCCGTTTCCTAAGCCTTGCCAGATATGTTTTCCCATTCACGGCACTCACCTACTATTCTCTATACAGACAGTGGTGTATTCAATATAAATACAATAACTTAATCAATAATCATCGATTGGACAACATTTTTATTATACTGAAAACTAACTGTATTTCTATATTGTTTTTACTAATCGGCAAGTTTTGACAGATTTATATGTACAATTAAGTTAAGAAATACGATACAAATCTACAATTAAACTATTTTTCATATTCTGTTACGTCACTTTCTATGCAACGGATTCGGCCATGTTAGCCCGGCCTAAAAAGGACCTTACACATACATGTTGACAGGCAGTTAAGTAAATAAATACAATGTACTTGTAATAATACACTGTTCACAACTTCGTGGGTGGTTGGTCGGGCGAAAGCGACGGCGTAAATTAACGGTAGGGGTTCCTCCTAATAGGAATCACGAGTTGCCTGGTTTGGCGCTGAGGTACGTTTTTATCTTTGGCTCTTTTGTTACGCGGGAGTTGAATTGGGTTATTTCCTATTATAAATGTAGTAAGATTATTACTGATCCTACTGCTTTTGGGAGGGGGCCAAGTGATTCTGATGTGGCGAGGACTTGGCATCAGATCAGGATTATTCTGATTCCAGGGCTGAATATATAGTGTGTTTTTGTCCCGCCTGCTTTAGCAGAAGCGGGACATAGGCATAGCTTTTCCGTCGGCGTCGTCGTCGTCGGCGGCGTCGGCGGCGGCGGCGTCAACATTTCACGTTAAGTTTTTGCGTTTAGCTCAGTTTCCAGGCAACTATAACTCCTACGACCTCCATACTTGGTATACATCAACACTGTGGTGTAACCATCTCACACAGAGGGAACCCATGTGACCTTCACCTAGTTAACGCTCAGTTTATGCTTTAATATTCCATACATGCATTTGTAACAACATCTCGCATCATTCTACAGAAATCCCATTGTGCCCGCTAACCCCAAAGGTCAAGGTCACTGACTTAGAAATTTCCGTGTTTGGAAAAGTTAACGCTCGGTTTAATGTATTACAACTTCTGTTTCCCTTGATGGAATGCTTCGGTATACATCAACACTGTGGTGTAACCATCTCACACAGAGGGAGCCCATGTGACCTTGACCTAGTTTTCACATGCATTCAACGTTAAGTTTTTGCGTTTAGCTCTGTTTCTAAAACTTAACGCTCAGGTTAATTCATTGTAACTTCTGTTTCCCTCAATGGAATGCTTTAATATTCCATACATGCATTTGTAACAACATCCCACACCATTCTCCAGAAAGCCCATGGTGCCCGCTAACCCCAAAGGTCAAGGTCGCTGACTTAGAAATTTCCGTGTTTGGAAAAGTTGATGCTCAGTTTATGCTTACATTTGTAACAACATCCCGCATCATTCTACAGAAAGCCCATGTTGCCCGTTAACCCCAAAGGTCAAGGTCACTGACTTACAAATTTCCGTGTTTGGAAAAGTTAACGCTCAGTTTATGCTTTAATATTCCATACATGCATTTGTAACAACATCCCGCATCATTCTACAGAAAGCCCATGGTGCCCGCAAACCCCAAAGGTCAAGGTCGCTGACTTAGAAATTTCAGTGTTTGGAAAAAAAGTTAACGCTCAGTTTATGCTTTAATATTCCATACATGCATTTGTAACAACATCCCGCATCATTCTACAGAAAGCACATGATGCTCGCTAACGCCAAAGGTCAAAGTCACTGACTTAGAAATGTCCGTGTTTGGAAAAGTTAACGCTCAGTTTATGCTTTAATATTCCATACATGCATTTGTAACAACATCCCGCATCATTCTACAGAAAGCCCATGGTGCCCTCTAACCCCAAAGGTCAAGGTCGCTGACTTAGAACTTTCCGTGTTTGGAAAAGTTAATGCTCAGTTTATGCTTTAATATTCCATACATGCATTTGTAACAACATCCCGCATCATTCTACAGAAAGCCCATGGTGCCTGCTAACCCCAAAGGTCAAGGTCGCTGACTTAGAACTTTCCGTGTTTGCAAAAGTTAACGCTCAGTTTATGCTTTGATATTCCATACATGCATTTGTAACAACATCCCGCATCATTCTACAGAAAGCCCATGTTGCCCGCTAACCCCAAAGGTCAAGGTCACTGACCTACAAATTTCTGTGTTTGGAAAAGTTAACGCTCAGTTTATGCTTTAATATTCCATACATGCATTTGTAACAACATCCTGCATCATTCTACAGAAAGTCCATGGTGCCCGCAAACCCCAAAGGTCAAGGTCGCTGACTTAGAAATTTCCGTGTTTGGAAAAGTTAACGCTCAATTTATTTATGCTTTAATATTCCATACATGCATTTGTAACAACGTCCCGCATCATTCTACAGAAAGCCCATGGTGCCCGCAAACCGCAAAGGTCAAGGTCGCTGACTTAGAAATTTCCGTGTTTGGAAAAGTTAACGCTCAGTTTATGCTTTAATATTCCATACATGCATTTGTAACAACATCCCGCATCATTCTACAGAAACACTAACCCCAAGGTTATTACAAGCTCCTTATATACTATCAAACTGCGCCAGGCGGGACATTTTGCTCCGCGGAGCTCTTGTTTATTATAAATATTCAGTTCTGATTTTGGGATTTTCACCCCATTTGTACACACGTACGTGAACATGTACTTGTACAGGTATATATGTGATTTAGGACTAAACCCATTGACCCGGTCTTAAATGACCTTAGCTGTTGATAGACCGTTAAGCCCCAACAAACAAACAAACAAACTGTTCGCAACTTCGCTGTAAAATAACATTCAAAATGCTTGGGAACAAAATACGTAGATCCGTACCAGACTACATAAGTGGGTGAGGAGCTACACTGGTCAATAACGCAATAAGTATTGGTTTACAGGGACTTTATGGCATGTGTGACCAGCGTAGTCCCAGATCAGGCTGCGCAGTCTGATCAGGGCCTACGCTGATCGCCATTCAAACTAATGCAGTGTAAATGTTTATATATATCCCTGATTAACAAGCACATGCATTACTACGTTGTAACAGTCTAGTGATCGTAAAGGTACATGTCCACTCAATAGGCACAACATGTTCTTTATAGGAATTAAATACGTGTATAATTGTGTCACTATTCCATCAGTTCTAAAGATTACTAGTGCCCGCTATACAGATATAATCATGATTTAGTAATACAAAGTATTTATTTTACTGACAGTGACGCGCGTTGGTATCAGGCTATTTTCATATGCAAATGAGGCATGGTATTTCTACAGATTATAAAGTATGATCATTGCACATACAAAAATAAATACAGAGGATAAATAGTAATGTCCGTTAACATTTTAAGGAAACACGGTTATCGCCCCTGATATCAGTGTGGAAAGTTACACTGATATAAAATGTATAATAATGCCAATCAATAGGTAGGGTAATGGTGAATGGATATTTATTTTGCCAGAAAATGTCTCAGATGATGTCTCTGATATAAAGAACATTTTGTGCCTACTGAGTGGGCATGTACCTTAAGATCACGTGTGTAGAGCCGGCTGGGGGGTAACAAAACAAAAACTGGGGGTTACAAAAACCGTTGACGTACGCGCCGGTTTTTGTAGTTACCCGTTTTTATACTCCTAATTATTAGTATTACTATAATTATATGAGATACGAGGGTGATACAAAAAAATACTTTTGCTATAGCTTGTAATATTACAAGGTGCATAACCCTAGCATTTTACACGAATGTACATCTAGTAATTATGTACAAGTTTACATATTCACATTTAAGAATTCTGCAATATGTAGTAGAAAGTATAGTATATGACCAGCATATTCATCTAAACATCGTCTGTCGCTAATGATAAGTTTCTATTATTTTATATGTCATGGTGCGTGTAAATAATAAACTAAACAGCAATTTGAGAGTGGTCGCTAAATGTTATTACGCAGAAAACCGGCGTCCGCAGAATGACCAGAACATACAGAGCCCCGCAGGGGACATAGATTTTTTTTATTAATTCGTTCACACGAAATAACAATTCGTTCCCTCAATTTAACAATTCGTTCCCTCGAATTAACAATTCGTTCAAACGATATAACAATTCGTTCCCTCGAATTAACAATTCGTTCCCGTGGGAACGAATTGTTATTTCGTGGGAACGAAATGTTAAATTGAGGGAACGAATTGTCATTTCATGGGAACGAATTGTTAATTCGAGGGAACGAATTGTTAAATTGAGGGAACGGACTGTCATTTCGTTAATTTTGATAATTCGTGGGAATGAATTGTTAATTCGTGGGATCGAATTGTTAAATGGATGTAGAGGAAAAGGCAACTTAAACCTTACAGTTGATCAAACATTTGAATAATACATCACCGTGAAAAGTATATTGCATTTGTTTGTCACTCGGCTATAGTGTAGAAACAAGTTGGAACCACAACATAGTTAAGTTTGCCCTCGCCCACCGCTCAAACGCTTGAGTATCGAACCAGGAACGTCGGATCAGGCCCAAACATACTTTATTTCAAGTTTGAAACAAGCGTATCTCATATATTGCAATAATAATATTTGTGGTTACTAAAACCGTTGGGTTACAAAAACCGGCGCATACGTCAACGTTTTGTTTAACCACCCGGTTTTTGTAACTGGGGGTTCTTTAACGGTGTGCATTATATGTGTATTGTTGTATCCATAGTAACGAGGCACCGGCGCAACCTGCTCTACATACGTACATAGTTATGATCAGGATCTACACTGGTCACATTTGGCCCAAGTGGGGTTTTATCAGCCGGCGGCCTCTTTATTGCTGGCATCAAAGAGAAACATACCGTCGCTATTAAACACACAATTCGGTTGGCGCGGAAACCGCAAGTGGCGAGCCCTGTTGTTGCATTATTTGATATCGATTATCCATCAATATGATCATAGGCCAGGCTAAGTTAATTTATCCCGTCAACACAGTGCGTATGTGCCGTGAAACACGGTGCCGTGAAACATTTTTGATATCCAGTCAATACTATTTTTGCATTTTACAGCCATTTGTATGTGTTGACGGGATAAATGGCGCGGCACGGAAACGGGATGTGCTCGGCAGAGCCTCGCCCATCCCGTTCCTGAGCCTTGCCAGATATTTTTTCCCATTCACGGCACTAACCTACTATTCTCCATCTACTTTCCTTATTTCTGAACCAAAGTATATGTTGTGACCACTCATTTGAACCGTCTCGGCGAGCCGGTTCAAATGAGTGGTCACAACATATACTTCTGATGAGAAATAAAGAAATTCTTGAGCCTTGCCGGATATTTTTTCCCATTCACGGCACTAACCTACTATTCTCTATTTGTTGTTTGGGCGATACTATTATGTATACATATTAAAGCCACTTGTCTTATGAAATAGGTAGGGGTTCCTACTTATAGGAATCACGATTTGCCTGATTTGGCCCTCGGGTACGTTTTTATCTTTGGCTCTTTTGTTACCTGGGAGTTGAATTGGGTTATTGCCCATTATAAAAGTAGTAAGACTATTACTGATCCTACTGCTATTGGGAGGGAGCCAAGTGATTCTGGTGTGGCGAGGACCTGGCATCAGATCAGTAGTATTCTGATTTCAGGGCTGAATATTTAGTTTTTGTATTGTAAATATTCACTTCTGATTTTGGCACCCCCTCCCCCCCATTTGTACATGTACTTGAACATGTATATGTACTTGTACAGGTAATATATGGGATTTAGTACTAAACCCATTGACCCGGCCTTAAATGACCTTAGCTGTTGATAGGCCCACAAACAAACACACGGTATTGTACAAGTATGTTGCTTGTTCCTAAATGCTCCAATACTAATTTGTAAATGTATATATTAAGTGTGCTTATGTTACGGAGCCCCGCAGGGGACATGAATCTTTTATTAATTCGCTCCCACGAAATAATAATTCGTTCCCTCAATTTAACAATTCGTTCCCTCGAATTAACAATTCGTTCCCTCAATTTAACTCGTGGCAACGAATTGTTAATTCAAATTGAGGGAACGAATTGTTATTTCGTGGGAACGAATTAATAACAAAAATGATATTCCACGTCCCCTGTGGGGCTCCGGGGATTGTACAATGCAATGCCATTGTCTGCGAGAAAGTAGTGAGTTACTTTGGTAATACATTTCCGCTATTACTCTATCAGGAATATCTGGCTGTGAAGCATAACGCTTTTTATTTGTGCAATAATACTGTATTACATGTAGAAATATGTTTCCAGTCGATGATTTTGAGTTAGTTTAAATACAATGAATTTAGTATCTATCGATTTCAGAAAAAATAGCTGAACGGTAAGTAGTATATACAAAAGGCATGTACGTTTTTTTTTTTACCAAACCCTGCTTTATCCATGCGAATCATACGTACAATTAATTGGCTTCAGAAATACGATACAAATATTAATTTAAAGGTACATGCCCACTAGTAGGCACAACATCTTCTTTATCATGTTTATAGGAATTAAATAAGTGTGTAATTGTGTCACTATTTCACCAGTTCTAAAAATTACGAGTGCCCGCTATACAAATATATTCATTTAGAAATAATTATTTTACTGATAGTGACGCGCAGTGGTAATCCGGCTATTTTCATATGCAAATGAGGCATGCTATTTTTTTAATTAATTATACTAATTAAATGCATCACCTGAAAAAATAATATTTTCGACAGATTATAAAGAATGATCATTGCACATCAAAAAATAAATACAGATAATAAACAGTAATGTCCATTAACATTTTAAGAAACACGGTTATCGCCCCTGATATCAGTATGGAAATTTAATTATGATATAAAATGTATAATAATGCGAATCAATGCGTGGGGTAATGGTGAATGAATGTTTATTTTGCCAGAAAATGTCTCAGATGATGTCTCTGTAGCCGATTTCACCAACATTGCAAAGTATGCTTTCTAGCAAAGTATACTTTGAGGGAGTAATCATTTATTTTCCCCGAAATGCATTATTTCGTATAGAACTAACGACTGCTTTTATTTGATGATTAAAAGTATGCAGACTTATTATACTGAATTTATTACATTATCACAGCCAAAATGGCTGTGATAATGTAATACGTTCAGTATAATAAAAATTAATAAATTTATTCTTAAATTGAAAATTTCTCCCTCAAAGTATACTTTGCTAGATAAGTATACTTTGCAATGTTGGTGAAATAGGCTACATATATAAAGAACATTTGTGCCTACTGAGTGGGCATGTACCATTAATGCATGTTTACTAATGTTTCACCACGTTATGTGCGTGTCTGAAATCCAGTGTATGAGATAGGTGCTATACAACCCACTAAAAGAAAAACATCATGGTGCCCCGGTATGCATGTGTGGAGCATGATAACAATGTGTTGTGATGTAGCAACTGGAAATATTACATTCTAATATATATTATGTTCTTCATACAACTTCAGTATCTATTACTATATGTAATTTCAGGACTGAATATATTTTATTTTCGATGTAAATATTCCGTTCTAATTTTGGGATCACACCCGCACCCAATGCAGCAGGTTAAATCTGGGATCTAACCGGTTGACCCGGTCTTAAGTGACCTTAGCTGTTGATAGGCCGTTAAACACAAATGAATCCAATGCATTTCAACATACATGCATATTATGTTTACTATTATGTGTATTATATACCTACCCATGAAATACATTGTTATACGATGTAAATAAAAGTCATATGTTCTCATCGATGAAATAAACAACTTCCGGTGAAAATACGACTACTTCCGCTATCTATATTCATAATGCGCATCTGCAGTGCCGGACTGCAAATAGGCTGCAAATACACATTCATTACCGTATACAGTCTAAAAAACTGCTAATTTCCATGGAGCGGTATATAATAAATAGAATATTCATATGTTTGCAACGAATATGACATACATGTTCATCGAGTGGTGTGAAATGTCATATTCGTTGCAAACAAATGAATATCCTTTATGTATGCATGTGTCAAAGTTCCTCCACATGCGGGACAGAAATAGCTAATAATTAGTATTGCCCATATTTCATATTACATGTATATGTACATGTGCATGTATACAAGAATATTCGAATACTCGCTAAATGTTATATCCTTAGACATTCTAGAGACGTATTTCTCTTATTTCTCGCTGTAAATATGACTTTGAATTTCATTAGAATTGCGTCCTCTGGACTGAATTATAATGAAATTCCAAGACATATTCACAATACATGTATTTACAGGCATATGTAAAAGAAAGTACAATGGATTGTCGCCCGCTATATTTGAACTATGTATAGCCTACACGTTTCTCAGCATGCAACTAGTTAAGTTAACCAAATCACTTATCGTACGTGGCCTTAATTTGTAACGGGTTTGACACCTAAGTAGGAAACGATGTTTTGTTTCTGCCCTGATACAGAAGACGACAACACCGCGCCATTGTCACAATATCGGACGGCTGAAATGTACACCGCGCGAGGCGGTGTTTATTCACATTTCTCCCAGTGTAGTTCAGCGATTACAACACTCTTCCGCCTTTTTACCGATGTAAAGTTTGTTGGTTGAAATTGTCAGGAATGTTTAGCTGATTACATGAGGAACAGTGTTACCCAAGATCAGAGTTCGCGATCGCGCAGTGTGATCAAGGGGTACACTGGTCGCAAAGACTTTTGACCATTTTTTCACATCTCGAATGAAAAATATACAATCAATAAACACACTATTATGTCATTGGATTGGATATTAACTTGTTAGAATATTCGTTTTGGTAAATGTATGAAAGTGTGGATATTTACTGAGTATTTATACTTTTAAATTTACTGCATATGGATAAACGGAATTAATGAGTGTTGGTTCCTTTCAAACATGGATTTTATTTTTCGACACTGTTCATTATTTGTTGTTGTCTTTGTAACATATGTGTATGAACTATGGATATTTCACTAAATTAAATGTATGAGGCTACAGTAAAGCAAGAAATAGTGTTTTAACCTTTTCACACATAAGTAACTGGAATGGATTTTGATGTTAATTTTGCAACAAATCCAGTCATCACAAAATGATTTTCAGACTAGTCCATATATGAAAAAGGGATATTAGTCCATTTGCCACTCTACCCGACCTATGAATTTTCTATAGTACAAGGTTTGTTGGTGGCTTTACATTGACACGGGTGTCTTGAAACAATTCAGCTTGGTTGTCCTCTTGACGACTTTGGGCAACTTTTTTAATATGCAAATTAGTTGCCGCCATTACCGGAAAACCTATTTCCTGTCGGTCAATAACTATGCACTATAAATTCACAAAAATGGTGTCTATGCCCATATTTTCATGGTCAAGGATTACGATTTTGGCATTTATAAAGTTGTTACATGCATACCTTTTCTCTTTATGGAAATTAATTGTCGCCATTACCAAAAAAACTTGTTTTTTAGATACCCGTGCTACATTGTGTGATACTTTCTGAGAAATAGTTTCAATACATATTATGTGTTCATGGTCGAGGATTACAATAAATGCATTTATAAAGTGATGGCATGTATGCGTGTTGCCTTTATGTAAATGAGATGCTAATATTAGTATAGTATTATTAGTGTCGTGCATTCTTATGGACTATACACTGCTGACCCAGGAGTGCACTCACAGTAGTGCCTTATTCAAGACTCCGTATCCATCGCTGTACACCTACCATAATTACAATGGTACTGAAGTTATATTATTGCCCCCCGCCCACACACACACACTTTCTTTTTGGGGTATACTATATGATATGCCTTTGTTCATTTACTCATCATCATCAATGTTTGGATTTTCTCAGTAGTCGTGCGGTTTCTACAAATCCATCCATTGTAGTAACCATAAGTCCATAACTACCAATGCACTAACAATTTTAAACTCTGGATTCATTAATAATTAGATAATGTATAGCTGCTGCAATTCTTCGGTCTGATACCACGCGTGCTGCACCCATTGAGATTCCTGTTTGCTAACCATTCTTAGCTGCGAAGAACCGCTTACCTGTTTCTAGGAGAGGAACATTAGTGGCGTTTGCTTTACCCAGTTCATCGAACAATCCTGGAAATTCGCCAGCCTTCAGAGCATTCAAGGCACTGACCTTGCTGAATGGGTATGATACAGTGTCACAGCCGCTAAGCGCGTGCATGCCCAGTAGCTGCAGACACTTAGATCCCATATGTATACATGTCACATTGATGTCGATCACCACCCCATTCCAACGTTCTATCTGGACACTACAGCTAGGAAGTAGTTACAGCTTCCAGACCCAGTAGATCAGTAGCACAAATATATCTGTATCATCGCAGAGGATCCGGACCACAGCCATGTCCATTTCGGAAGCTTGCCTCATCGTGTGCAAAGCTGCTGTCATGCCGATAATCTATGGATATGTGATCACCCAGATTGAGTATGGATATCACGCGGGTGAGTTCACGCTTGTTGTGCTTATTCTTTAGAATGTCATCACGATTGGATAAAGGCCTGTTGATGGTCAGATTATAGTCAGTAGAACCATCAACTGCACGTCGCATCCGCTCGTGATCTTTGGCTGAACTATCGTTGTACTTGTCAAAGACCAATA